>WHYT01017311.1:367964-400786 GCA_009806455.1 Tetrax tetrax
GTATGTAAAGCACCTCTGGATGGCTTGCAGAGCGGAGGAGGAAGGAGTTTGGCAGCATACCATGGAAATTACTGCCTCTCTCTGAGAGGGATTGATTAATGAGATCAGGTAGGGACAAGGCTTGCCGGGTTGTAACAACTGTACAATGCCTTCCCAGTTTCTTGTGGGGCACCACCCAGAAATGTAGATCAAAAACCCACCTTGGAGTTGCATTGGATGTGTGGTCCTGTTGCACCCCTCCATCCCTTAGGTGCAGGGTCTCCATGCTGGCTGTAGCAGCTGTCTCAGCTGTGAAGGATTCCTGTGTGTGGGCTGCTCTGCCAGAGCAAAATGGAGGCAGAGGGAGGAGGCAGGGATCGGCAGCCGCCTTGCAGATCAGGATTGCCCCCTTCCACGTGGGCTGCTGCACTCGCAGCTGGCTCACAGTCACGTCCACGTGCCCTCCCCTACAAAAAGGGACTGGGATGGGGGTTTGGGTTCCTGTAGGCACCCTCTTGCTTATGTCCCACAACCCAGAGAGCATCAGTGGACACTTGATGGCCAAAAGTAGCAGCATGAAGGCACTGCATAGGTTGATAAACTTGAAAATGAACTGTGTAATGAACTGTGGAGAGAAGCACTCGTGTGCCTCTGAAAAGCCTGATACAAAGGCTTTAAAGCTCATGTAGTCACTCTTCTCGCAGACGAGAATTCCTCGGTATGTAAACTCCCAGTATCTTATCAAAAATCTAAGACAAACCTCAAGGAAGCTGCGCAATGGGGGAAACTCGTCAGGTGGGAATGGCGTTCAAGAGCTGCTTCTCTGGGAAACTGTAACTTTCTTTTCTGTGCGTTTATCTGCTGATAGCTCAGCTGTCAACCGAACTGCTTGCCTTGAAAACATCCTTTGTTGCCAGACCCCGGCTGCTGCAAGCCTGCGTTGGATAACTGGCTGGGGAACACTGAGGCATTGGGAATGGGGAGACGAACGCTTTCCAAGTAAGCCAGTGACTTTCTTCTTGCCGATGAGTGAGTTGAAGGTGGATGGTTTTGCACTGCCTTTTTAAAGTAATGGTTGAGCTGAATCTGTCTAGGGGCCAGGCTTTCTGCGTACTGCTTATTTTTTCGAAAAAGGTTGCTTGCGTGAAACACTAATCTCAAACTAGAGCTCTTGAGGTGCTGGGGCTTCTGCCTTTCCTGTTCTTCTTCTCTGTGTGTGTGTGTTGAAAGGAGCTTAATTTTAAATGGTTACCCTGTAGTTTAGAAATGCGGTTGTGCTAAGTGGCTGTCTGCTAGATTGCTCTCATGAAGTTTCTTCTGGATCCTATAGAAAGAGCAGATGTTAACACTCAACAGTGAAAAGAAAAGCTTAAAGTTCAGAGGAAACTTTCTGTCAGGCTGCAAGGATGAAACCAAATCTTGACATTTCTTTGTCAGAGCTTTGTGTTTGATAGTAAATCTTGATGATGCGCGTGCCATGGATACATTCAGTTCATCACCGTCTGACTTTTCATGCAGCTGTAGCAAAAAAAATGCATGTTCTCATATCTCCCTGTTTGCCACCTGGACCTGAAGCAAGCGTGTGACAGGAAAAAAAAAAAGCAAACTTGCTTTTTCAGGCTCAGGCACTTCAAATATGTGCTTTAGATGGTCAAAGTCCCAGGATGCAAGAGATGAGGGTTCACTTTCTACTGCTGCAGCATTTTGGTTCCTAGGAAGCTCTTTGTGAATGAATCAGAGCCAGTGACCTCATTTTCAGTAAACTGCGAGGGGAGGTACTTGCTAATTTTTCTGCAAAGAGGTCTGATGAAGCCACAGAGTAAATAATAGGAACAAATATTTCAGAAGGACCTTTCCCTTGGGGTTTGTTCCCACTGAGTCAGTCCCTGTTATATCAACAAACAGTGCCACTTCAGTAACTGCAGCAGTCAACAGGGCTGAGCGGAAATCGCGACACGTCGGGCTGATTCCTCCTTTCCCCTCAGCTGGGTCATCACCATGGCTTTCAGTTTCCAGCCTACCACGGTACGAGTGTGAGTACACATCACAGCCCAGCCTTGAATTCAGAGAGCGGTGATGGATTGTGGTAGTCGGACCTAGTCTCACGTCGAGAAACTCTTCATGGACGTATCCTGTGAAAGATTTTGCTCTACGTTGTCATCTTCAGGATGATCTCTAGGGTAAGCTGTATGCTCCAGCAAGCTGCCCGCCTCACAGCAAGCTCACACTCTGGGTGACAGTGCCAGGGCCATGGGGCTGCTGCCCTCCTTCTGCCTCTCAATCTCACTTTTGCAATTGAGTTTCTGCTCAGCCCTGAGCAGGGAAATCTTCCCCCAGGACTGGGACCTGTGGATGCCTTGCACTACGTTTGGTTCGTGGGTTTTAGAGGGGTGTTTTCCAGGTAGTCTGGCTACCTGAGAACCACTATGCATGCTGCTTAATGGTTATTCAAGGCAGGCATTTGTGTTAGAAACTAAAACTGCCGTATACGCAGCCGGTGCGGGGCTGAGATGGTGTGTACAGGGAGCACACAGTCATTTGGCTGCCGGACTGGGGACAGGATCCCTCCAGTTTCAGAAAGCGTTACACCAGATGCCCTCGTGGAAAGCCACTCTCTCCCACAGGGAGAGGGACTGTTGTTCTTCATGTGATACGAGTGCTCTGCTGGTCTGGTAGGGCTTCAGCCTGGGACCTCTGTATCTCTGAGCACGAGCTGGGAATGCTTGGTATGAAGGAGCAGTTTGATAGCCCTGAGCTGTGCTGACTCCTCTTGCCCAGCCCTGGGACCAAGCTCTGACCCACTGAGCTCGCTGCTCTGTTCGCCACTGCCAAAATCAGCGAGTGGGATCAGAGCAAAACAGCTTGCCTGCTAGACCTGGGGAAAGTACCTGGAGGGACGATCCTGCCCATGCGACAGGAATGGGCTGCACGTTGGGAGCGCAGCACAACTGGAAGCTGTCATCCTGGCTGCGCAGCCCTGACAGCTCGTTTCCATAGGGAGCAAGCCATTGAGTGGGAATGCCAAAGTTGGCTGTTGCTGGCTCCCGCCAGGCCGTCACAGCATGTTGCAATGTGTTAGGAGACTCCAGAGCAGAGGATCCAGATGAGGCAACAGCCCTCAGATCCATGGGAAATGGGAATATTAATAGTTTTCCAGCCAAACGCCTCCATGTCTATGCTTTTACCAGGAATAAGATAGGGGTAGAACTTTTTGCGTGTATATAGGGGCTGGAAATGTCCCATTGCGCAGCGAGAAGACCACAAGTTGTTGGATCGTGTCTGCTGTCAGCAGCCCGTACTGGAGGCACCTTTGCAGCCGGCAGCAGGGGTTCTGGTTCGGGAGAAGCAGAGCCACTGCTGATCTGCCCACCTGGCCGGTTTACGTGGCGTTTTCTCCACACGTAGGTCCGAGGTTACTGGGACAATGTCCTCCATTGGAAAACATCCAGAAAAGCCTAGCAAAGAGGGGAGAGAGGTAAGCATAGGAGCACAAGTTGGGGTGCAGTAATAATGGCATCAATGGAAATCATTTTTGAGCGAGAAAAATGCAGACCTGGGACAGTGCCAGCTCCACAGACTGCCGAGCCAGTGCCTTGCTCCCCTTGGTCTTCCTACCCTGCCTTCCTTCCCAAAAAGGGGAAAGGGTACAGTCTGCTTTTGCTACCTTCCTCAAGTGCTTCAGGTGAATGTTCCGGTGTTTCAGAGCTTGCAAAGCTCTGTGCAGGGTGGGGATGCCCAGGAGAAGCAGGATTGCTGCAGAGGTAGCCCTGAGCGTTAGCAGGTTTTCTGACTGATCGCTGCTGGGCTCAGAACTGCCTCTAAACATTGCTGGAAAATACTTTGGTATAATAACACCGTTTTTTTTCCTGTTTTCCCTAAGCTTGCATTCTTTTTCTCTGGCATTTTGGCTGACTGTCGAATGGATTTATTGCTCTAATAACAGCAAATGACCATCAGTAAATCCCTACATTTTTGCTGCCTCTCAGGCAAACTGCTCATTGTTTCTCTGTACTCCAGAGCACAGATATTTCGCGGGGCGATTTTTCCAGCCTCTGACCGCAGGCTGGCTGTGGGGGTCGGGCTCCTCCAGCAGCGCTGTGCCTGTTCCTGCGCTTCAGTGTCCTGCTGAGGGTGACTTTTGTGCGCTGGGCGAATGCATGGCAGCAGTTCAGGGGGGGCGTTTGGGGGTTGTAGGAAGGGGTGGGGAGAGCCAGGGCATGCGGCCGGCTCTGACGGTCCTAGTGACAGCGTGTCTTCCCTGATACGTGATGTGTGCTGAGGAATCCAGTCAGCCAGGGGTCAGATTTGGCCTTTGTGCGGAAGGATGGGATATTTCTGGTGTAGTTCCACACACTGGTGAAAGTGCATTTCCAGAGCAGAGCTTTGTCCTGCATCAGGTTCTTTACATCCATACCCTGCCAGCAGCTCGAGCCATTTTGGATATACATGCTGGATGCAGCTGCGCTCATGTGACTTCCTAGGCTAAACTTTGTTACAGGGGAAAAAGCAAAGTCTTTGTTTACCCGTCTCAATGGAAAAGTTTAGTCCTGGCCTGTCTTGCCAAGGAAGGAAGGAGTGTGCCAAAGTGATAGTACAGCAAATTCTGGCTGCTGGCAGACCAGGGTCAGATCTGGCTACTGGGCACGCCACTGGCATCGCATCCCGGCCATGCGGGACTGCTACAGGGCACGGGGCTCCGGGATGCGATGAGCATCTCGCTCTTTCTTGGCTCTCTCCATTGCGAGCGATGGCCACAGCGAGGTGCTGAGCGAGGCCCTGGCATCCCTCCAGCAGAAAATGAGGCAGGGAGAAGCAAGGGCTGTGTGTGGGATAGGAATGGGTCAGGGAGGGAAATATCTTTGGCCATATATATACAGAGGATGTAGCACAGTGCATAGTGGGCCCCTGCTTGGTTTTGAAATGCCATTTGAATTCAAGTAATCACAGGTCTGGTATCAACTCACATAAACACTACGTAGTGTGTTCTGCAGCTCAGAGGCGTGCAGCAAGCATTGTCTGCAGCCACCCAAAGGGCAAAACGGTCCTTCAAACCCTGAGCTTCAGGATGTATTTCCAGTTCAGGCTTTTTATTTCATTTCTTTCTGTCCTCCTTCCCCTTATTCAGGTGTTAGTGGCTCCTGAGCGTGGGATGCTCGGCTGGTGTGGCTGCTCTCTTGCAGGGCTGAAAGGCACAAGTTGCCCCTGTGGCTTTCATTTACATGGGTTGAAACCATTACAAAGTTAAATTACAGCCAAACAATGCACCTTAGTGCTTTAAGAGTTGCAGACGTGTAACACAGCTCCTGAAAGGGGTTCAAACAGGGCTCTGCAAAAGGAAGCTCATGTGGGGCAAATTTACCCCATACTTTTAACACGTGGGCTGCTCTCCTATGCCCAGCTGCAACAGCATGGTTTTCCCAGCTCACAGCCTTCCTGTCATGGCCCAAGTACAGCACGGGAGCAGCAAAGGTCCCCGTACGACCTGAGCAGGATCTCCAGTGTACAAAGGGCAGGCTTGTCGAAGAGAAGAGAGCGGTTCACATTTTCTAGTGAGACCAGGAGACTTGACAAGACCCGGGACTGACTCACTAAATCCAGCTCTCGAGACCAGTCCCTTGGAGTAGATAGCTTTTTATATTGTCCTCTTCCCAATCTAAGGAAGTGCTGGTGCTACGGAGTAAAGGACCGTGCCCCACGTTGACATTACCTGTCTCCCTGCATCTAAAGGTTTCTGCTTGAAATCAGGAGCCCATGCAGTGAGCTCTGCTGCCAATCCCAAATCCCACCTCTGGCTGCTCTGCAGCTGAAACACAGCTTCCCTCCTGATTCTGTCCAGATCCTTGGTTCTGTGAGTACTTCTGCTCCTTTTCTGTGAAGCTGCTTGAACTCAATTTAGGAACCTTTTAATGGGACCTTCGTCTTCCAAGAGACTCTGTTAGGTGTTGGCCGTTGCTGCTGTTTTCCAGATGCTTTCAATGAGCTTTTTTTTTAACTACATCCCTCCACAGAAATGCAAGATCTCCCTTTCCACCCTCCCCTAATTTAGCCACTCTGTGGGATGTGCTAGTCACTGACTTGTGAGTACTTTGTTGTTGTCTGGCACATCAGCGGGTGTCACAAATAATCACCTCATCAACATGTTTTTTGTTAGTACCTCTAATACACGGGCTCTTAAAAATACCTTAGCTCATTAGCGAGACACTTTTTCCAGCATATAAACTTTTCCATTCCAGAATGACTGACTATAGCACCCTAAAAAGCTTACAGTTTATAAGCTAAATAAAATGGGACACCTTCCATCTGCTTGTGCCATGTCCCCCCATGACCACATGGGAGGGCAGACCTGTGCTGCTGTTTCCATAGGCACCTGTTGGCCCAGATGAAATACCTTTATTTATGGATTTTTGGGTTTGCTGCTGTGTCCATCGTACCGCTGCCTGGGCAACAACACTCACAAATTCAGATCTTGTGAGGTTTTTACATCTGCCCTCATGAGCTGGAGCCTCGTGGCACCGCTGGGTGCTGATGGTCCCTGCCTTCCCATCACGCAGGGGTGGGCAGGCTGCGGCAAGGGGCCAGGCAGTCACTAGCTAGGTGCACCCTCTTTGCATAGACAATCGTGATTAGGAACGGAGAGGATTTAACCATAATATTTGCATAGCCGCTGTGCAGAGCTCTGCAAGTGCTGGTGTATGGCTCGTAGCTAGCCCCGGGGTGGCAATCACGCTCTTGGCCAGGGGCCTGCGCGCGGGAGGAGGGCTGGCAGTGGTTTTGCTGTGTCGTCTTGGAGATGCCAGCTCAGGAGAAATGAATCCTCCTTCCTGGTGGTGGCCCGGGGATGTGTCCCTAAGTTAGTTGTGCATCCTAGCCATGCAGTGCCAGTGTAGCACTGGCTAGGAGGTGTGAGCCTCCTCCACTGATGGTCCTGTCACTGGGGCTCAGATGTCTTGTGGTGGCCATGGCTTAAAGAGCTTTGCCTGCTCTAAGAAGGAGTGCATTAAGCCTTTTCAGTAATTTCTGTCGCTGGAATGCCACTTTCTCATCAGTAGCTTCCTGATTTGTTTTTCATGCAGAGAGCCTTGGTGTTTGTGCAGGTGAAGGAGCAGTGAATCCAAAATGGTCTTATGCAAAAAAATGCAAATAGCGGTTTTATAGTAGCTTGCCACGCGGCAGGGGCACTACAGTTGCAAAGCAGTACTATGGCTTCTTGTCTGCAGATCTCTCCTCTCCTTGTAAGGCCAGGGAGCCTCTAACGTTAGATCTCTGAGAGGCCGTGGCAGCCGTATGCTATTGCACGTAGTTGTGACTTTGTTTGCAGTAAAAAATTAGGTCTTCTCCTCCACCGGCCAAACAGTGGCTGCAAACAGTGCTAGTCAGCCGGGCAGTGGAGCTTGGCAAAGTCACCACAAAGCACCTAACTCCAAGCTGAAGTACTGAAAGGTAGCTTGTGATTTCTAGTCGATCTTGGTACTGTTCAGTCTGAGACTGTAAAGGTCTCAGCACTTTTCCGTAGAGAGCTGGACTTGTGTTTCAGATGGGAAATCTCCAAGGGAGATAGGGGGAACTTCTAGAGATCATCTTGTAGGTGAAACTGCCTTTCTGTACCCTCCTTCCATTCCTAACCAACAACAGGAGCAACTCAAGAGCTCAGAAATGCCCAGAGTTTTTTCCTTCTCTTTTTTTTTTACTTCAGGAAGGGGAGGTTTCCTAAGCTGTGATTCAGTACCACTGAACTAATACTTCAGTTCTATGCCCATCTGCCGGTCCCTGACTCTGAGGACAGGATTGCCACGCTGTGAGCCAGCCCGCTGCTAAGTGGGGTGGCTTTGTGGTGGCAGCTGCAGCCTCTCTGTACTTGCACAGTGCTCCAAAGTGGTGGGGGAATTAATCCCACAGGGCAGGAGATCACTGCATGTGAACGAAATGCTGAGATTTCTGCTTCTGCACACACCAGGGAGACACAAGCAGGATTGCAAACACAGCACAACGACTGAACCTAAGAGAAAACACTAACCCTAAGTCATTAATCCTGAATTGTCATGAAGAAATCAGACCATGAAGAGATGTGTAAAACAGTCCAACAGTTAGCTGGACTTGTAGGGAGTATCCTCCATCCTCCAAAATGTTTGAGTTGTACTTGGAATGGGTATGCTCCAAAACTGGCTTGATGATCCCCAGTTGCCCATCTGTGAGGCTCTGAGGAGGTTAAAAACTGCATAAATTGTTGTATCTAGTGGCTTTTAATAGTTCACAAGTCTGGCCTGCAGCTTTGAGCTACTGTGGGAGATAGATAAGCCATGACCAGAGGTGTCACATAGCTCTGGCTTTCTGCAGAGGTTGGGCAGGCTGCTGCCCCGAGCGGCTGCTTGAGAGACCATCCCCGTGGTTGCCGGTACCCAGGAGCAGGAGAGGAGCCTCAGTGCTGGGAGTGGGTTAAAATCAGTCTGTGAACATCTCCTGGAGAGACCTGACTCCTAGAGCCACCAAAGCATGGAGCTGGGAGAGACCTTATGGCAAGCACCTGCTCTTGGATGGGGTCATGTTTCTGCTCAGGCTGTGGCTTGTTAGGCTCCGCTTGCTGCTCTCCTGCTGTGCTGTGAGGCACAGGTCCACCCGGAGTGTGCGCGGGGCTGGTTAAGCCCCATTAAACTGCACAGGGCATGATGACACAGCAGCAGGATGGGCATCCCAGTAAAGAGGCTGGCAGCAGTGCCCGTGCTGGTGCAGCCACATTGCCCCGGTCCCAGCACGTCCAGGTACCACATGCAATGCCTTGGAGTGAGGACTCTGGAGTGCGTCCTCCCTCAAGAGTCACCACTGTGCTCCCCAGAGAAAGCCACCAGGAATTTTTGGTTTTCCACCCACACCTTGCTCTGCCTGGGACCTCGGCTTTTCTATACTTTCACTTCAAGAAGTGTAATGAACTTTGAGCAGGTGTGCCCTTCATTTAAGCTAGGTCTGAAAATGTGTGCCCGTTTATTCTGACCAAGGCAGATTTCTCTCTCCGTCGTGCACTCCTTCATGTCAACATAGTGTAAGTAGCATGCAGCATGCCCTGCAGGATCCTGCCGCCTCTGGCTGATCTCTCGATAGCTCACTCAAGAAAGCTACCTCCTGCTCTGCAAGCTTCAACACCGTGTAATGGAAAAATATAGAAGTGGGGCCCGGCTGTGCGTCAGCGCGTGTCTTAGCAACCTCCGCCTGCGCTCGGCTCGGCGATAGGCGCGCAGGACTGTCCGTCTCTGCGCAGGGATGAAATGTAGCGTTAAGCATCCCCCTCCCCCCTTATGGGGGAGAAGAAGGAAATACCAGGGTTTGCTGGTGTCACTGGAGTTTGCCGGGTGCTAACAAAGCAGTAATTTATGACTGTTGCAAAGAATTTCATCGGTCTTCAAAGCAGGACAGAGGCATCTGGCACTCGGCCACTGCGTTTGTATCAGTACAGGAAAAACGCTGAATTTCTTCAAAGCTGCCCCAGCGTTTCCTATTTTTGGGTTAACAATGCATGTTTTGCTGTATGGCACCAGCCATCAACAAAGAATGAAGACCTATTTATGTTGCTTTGTAGTAAAGTTGAAGCAACAGGAAGCTGTGAGCCATCTGGGTGCCTTCTCAGATCTCCAAAAACCCCATCCCGAGTCAGTTGTAAAGTGCACCGGGTTACTGCCACGCCAGCGGGTTTGCTGTCTGATGAGGGAAGAAGATGGGTTTTGGAGATTGCCTTCCTGTCCTCAGACCCTTTGACATGCTGTGTGGAAGAGAAAAGCAAATGCCCAGCTTTCGCTCCTGCCTGTGTTCAGAGGCTTCTTGCTTCTTGCTGTCACGCGTGCTCTCCCTTTCACAGCAGCATCCCGATACCAGCGTGTGAGTGCAGGTGCCTGCGCTGGTGCCTGCATTTCGCAGGCAAAGGGCAGGCACTCACCGGAGGAAGGGATGGTGCCAAGAGTCCTCTGCAATCCCAAGGATGAGAGGAGGCTGGAAGGGCACCAGCTGTCCTGAGTTTTCCTACAGCACTGTTGGAGCAAGCCCGTTTTGGCAAAAGTTTCTAGCCTTAAGGACTCCTTTAATGTGAGAGCTATGGCTTCTGGCTTACTAAAATCAGCCCCACAGGAATTGCTGCTCTGATGCTGGTTTTTCTGGGTTGGAGAATGGAGGGCATCCAAGCTGGATGTGTGGTTTAGGTGGCAAGATCCCCCTTGCCTTGCTGCAGGAGAACACTTGGGGCGTGTTGTAACACATTTGGTGTGTAATAACACCACAAATTATTCTACTGCAAGGGCAGGTACCAGCTGCCTGTAGTGGGGCACGGAGCAGATCTCGGCTCTGGAGGCAGCGGAGGATGTTCTGCACCTTGGCCTGCTGAAGCAGCTCAGCAAGAGCTGTCACTGAGTGGGAGCGAGAAGAAGCGGCAGCGTCTGCCCTTTGCTCCTGCGCCCTGCAAATGCTCTCCTGGGTGTCTGCAGCAGCCAACTGAGCCGTGAGGTGAAGTCCTGGCCACTTGCTGCTCACTCCCACCAACCTCCTCCACTGCCTGCTTATTTGGGAAGGAACCTCCTTTTTCTCTTTTTATTTTGGGTTGGAAAAATAAAATTAGAAAAAGCCCGTCGGAGAGCAAGTGACTAAGTGCTTCATGTGCTGCTGAAGTAAATGAACAGCAAAATGTCTGAGGGGAGATGACTAAGTTTTTCTACCTCCTCTTCTGCTTCCCTCACCCTCTAAGAGGAGCTAAACATAGTCACCAGCAGCAGGAGGGCTTTGGCAACAGGCTGCTGCACACACACACAGCCTCAGAGATGGTGGGCTCACGCCGTGCTGAAAACCCTGGTCGTTCGGACAACTGGGCATCTTCCCTACATTCATTTCTCTTCTCCTTTGCTTTTCCCCCAGGACGAAATAAATTTAGAAACGCTGAGATACAATGAGCTAAACTCTGTCTTTGCTACACCCATGTTTATAATGGGTTCATTGTATCGCTTCCGCCAGTGCCCTCACAATTGTATGGCTAGATATAACTGCCCTTCATCTTCTTGTCCTTTTTTAGACCAGATAACAGCTTCAGCATCCTTTTCAACCATAACAGTGCTGTTCCAAGAAAGGGTATCTGGATTTTAATACAAAACCCATGAACCCTCCTTCTGTAAAGGACGCCCGCGTCATTCGCAGCTCATCAGCAAGAAGCTGCTGCTTGCTAAATCAGTACCTGGGGGCTGGCACTGGAGTTATGTCCATAAAGACCGTGTCGTGCCGCTCGCCTTAAAAATAGCCTCTTTCAAGAGAAATATTTAGTTTAGAAACAATTTCACTTAAAAAGAAAAAGAAATAGAAGGAATAGGATTTCTGTTTTTCAATGATGAACCTGAATTCCCTGGGTCACTCTTGGGTGTTGCTGTGTACGTCCAGTGTGTTGCCAACATTGCTGTGGTGCTCAGACTCTCTTCCTGCATCCGAGGAAGGAGATGCTGGAGTTTTGGGGGAGACCCACTCACAAAACTCCAGCATCCTCCTCCTTGCACCTCTGCCAGCATCAGCCCCCCAGGGTTACCTGGGGTCCCAAGTGAGCCAAGAGCGGGTCAAGCTGTTTCTCCCCAAGCATCCTCTCCGCGCCGCACGCCCAGGGATTCAACACACAGACGCCGCAGATGCAATTTTCCATTATTAATACTCAAAGAAAGTTCCATTTTCCTGTTTCAGACAAGCATTTCCCCTTTGGGTTAGAGAAACCACTTCCTCCCTGGCACCCCGTGGAAGGCTGTACATGCGCCGAAGCAGCAAACGTTTGCCGACCTCCGTGTTCCTCTTTCTGCCAAAAACCCGGCATCCTCCCAGCTCTGTGGCATCGTACACACTAGCTCAGGGGAGACTCCTTGTTTGATCAGGGCCATTTATATAGGAGCATCGTGGATTTTCTGCAATTTCTTAGGAGTTAACAGCTGAAATCCTCTTCTTCTTCCCCCGCCCCACCCCTGCGTGTCAGTGCATGGTTGGGTTGGAAAATCCAACCCTGCGTGTTGTACCAGGATGTAGGGTTGGCTAACGCTCTCCACGTCTCTGAGGATCCCGTCCCTTTCCCTAAGGGCTCAGGGGTGTGCCGGGGTGCAGCGAGGCTTGCCAGCTCTTCACGCAAGCTGCAAAGGCAGAGTAAAAGAAGCAGCATAGGAAGCGCCCGTGGCTCATCACTAGCAAGAAACCTCCTTGCCTCATGCTGTGACAGCTTCTTTCCCCACCGCCCTGCTGGCTTTTCCCCGGCGCAGGGCTGCCCAGCTGGCACCGGCACGCTCATCGGATGCTCTCGCAGGAGGCAGGTGTGGCAGGACGTTGGCTTTGGTGGCAGAGGTATGTACCCAGCCCTGCAGAAGTCGAGTGGCATTGCTAAAGCATTTTTTGATGACTCATAACTAAAATGGCTAAGGGGTGTGCGTAGGGCTTTAAGTCTGAAAATGAAGCCAAGCACTAAATGACTGCTGGTGCTGTTCTGAGGTCTACTCACTGTCAGACCTTCTGCTGCAATGGGCCAGGGGGTCCGCTGAAGTGTGCTGTTAACAGGAATTCCTCCCTCCACCCTGTTCTCCAAGGTCACTTGTACCCGCACGGTGCAGCGGCCGTGCACAGCTGGTGCTCTTGCCCTGCTGAGCTTGTGCCACCCTCTGTCCTTGCTAGGCTGGGCGAGCCTGCTCCCAGGAGCGGTGGTGATGAGCACCCTGCCTGAAGGAGCGTGGGCGCAGCAGGGTCGGGATCTGCACGGACAGGGTGCAGGGTAATCTGGCTGAAGTCGATGGAGCTACGCTCCCTGTTCGCAGCCCGACTCTGCCGTGTGGGGAATCGGGAATGAGCATCTGAGCAGGTGAGATGCTGTGTTTGAAGGTGTTTGAAGGCCTGTAATTAGCTTGGCCTTGCTGCACTCCTGGGAGCCCCTGGCTCCGGCGCAGGCTCTGGTTGATGTGTCCAGAGAGGAAGGATTCCTTCCGAGCAGCTTCTCCTAGAATGCAAGGTTGGTGCTTCCCGTACCTGTTTGGGGTAGTGCAGCCAGAAAGCTGGTGGAGGAGAAAGCCCTTGTCTCTGGAGCACCCACGAGGTGGGCTCAGAAGCCGTCCATGGCACACGAGCTCATTCTGGTGGAGAGAAGCCTTGCGTGTGCCCAGAAGCCCCGATGCTGGGAGTAACAGATGCTGAGAGCCTGTAAGAAGCCTGTCTTTGCCTTCAGGTCTAGACCACTTTTTCTTAATAGTACCTGGAGTCAGTGCCGTTTTAAGACCGGAGCCTGTGGGATGCAGAGCCAGGCCGCCTGCTCAAGAGAAGCCACTTGGCCGCTGTGCGCAGTCACTCAGGGAGATGCTCTGGGCAGCGCGCGGTGCGTACGCAGCTGTTCTGCAGCTACAGGGAGGATATTGCGCAGCACGGGAGGTGTGTGCTGCCCCAGCACGTGCTTGTGGTGTCCTGGCTGCTTGCAATGCCCCTCGCTGGGCAAAGAGGTTTCCCAAAGCCACCATCTTTCTCTTTCTAATATGCTCTTTCTGTAAGGATCTGCAGCCAAAGCAGTGTCAAACTGCGTTCCCACTCCTGGAGGAGTTTCTCCTGGTTGTTGATTATATTTGGGAGCTGCCTAGGAAAAGGGGCTCTTCCCATGGCGACATGTTAGGGGTGCGGGGGAGCTGCGGCCAAGGCAGGCTGCAGGTGCTCCCAGCAGCTCCTGTGCGAGCAGAAGCTCCTCCAGCCACTTAGCAAAGGATTTGTGGTCCCAGCTCCGAAACAGGCGAGACAATAAAACTCTAAATAGTGCTTTAAATCATCAAAGTGCTATCCAAACATGAGGGACTCCAAACACAAATTAAAGTGCCTAACTGATTTAGAGGGGAATTAAAAGGTCACGCCTGTTGAACATTCAGCTTTAGGCTTTAGTCATGTTTATGAAACTTATAACTGTTCTTCTAAATCAGCTTTTTACACTTCATATACCCAGTAAATGTGGGTATGTTCAGGGCTTATGACTAATTTTAAAAATTCTCTATTCTGAACAAATGACTACAGCCATAGCTTGGCTTTTTTTTTCTTTCCTTGCACCTCTGCCTTCCCACTCCAGCCAAAGGCACTTAACATGCATCCGAACATTTCACTTGCTGATGGAAGAGAGATTTCTCACTCACATATTCTACAAAGTGAAGTTCAGCTATGGTCACATAGCATAACAGCAGTGAGCTCACTCCATGAGCAGGCAGAGCAAGGGAACAGTGATGAAAATGTTTTCTGAATCCAAGACCAGCAAGAGCTGCTGGGGGTTTTTGCAACAGGAAAGCTCAAGTCTAAAAGCCAGGCCTTTCTCATCCAGCTTCTCCTGCAGATTGCTTCACAAACGTTGCAAAACTTGGCATTGCTTTTGCATAACCTTGCTTGTGCGTCGTCAGTGCTTATGTGCATTATGCTGCTAGGGTGTTACACTTACAGCGTCCGTTTCAGTGCCCTCCGTGCTACTGCCAGAGGAAATACTTCAGATGGCTACAGCAGCACTGGAAGTCAGAGGCCGCGCTGTCTGGCCCGTGTCCACCCTGCCTGGTAGTAAGTCAGGCTGAATGGATGAGTGAAGTAGCATCACACCATAGCATGAGCCTACCATGGGCACTGCATGGCGAGGAAATCTACACCCTCTTTGTCTGGGGGCACAGGCTCTGCGTGTTGCTCATGTCATGGCCCAGGTCAGGGAGCAGACTAGTCCACTCCCAAGCCCTTCTGGGTCGCTTCCTGATGGAGACTGAAAGAGATCAGACTCAAATCCCAAGTACTAGCAGCTGCTTTGTTCCACTCATTGGCGTTACTTCTGCGTTTGGTGTCTTTGACTCAAAATACTTCCAAGCAGACTGTAAAGCATCCCATGAATAACTCTTATCTACCAATCTAAAGAAGCCAGATTGGAAATAATTGGGACTTTAGCATGTCCTCCCAGTCTGAGCACCTGTGTTGTCCGCAAGGCTGCTTCCCAATATGTCCTGTGCCGGGGAACCACCTTCCCAAAGGACCCAGGCGTCTAGGACATCCCCCCAGGGAGACCTGGCAAAGCCTGTAGCTGCCATCCCAGCTCCCCGGCATGTTAGAGCACAGCTCTTGTGCAATGATTTCTTGCAGGAAGGCTGTGCCCTACCAAACCTCTGCCCACCGGGACGCTCTGTTGTGACTTTTAGGAGTTGAATCTCTTCCATATCCTTAACTGCACCTCTGGCTTTTAGGCTGCTAAGCTGGACTTCAAACCCAAGTGACTGGAGAACGATGCAGTTGTTTGGTGTCAAGAAGGACACATCTTCTGGTCTCAGAGCATGTGGAAGCTAGCAGCAGCTCAGGTTTTACAGTGGCAGGGTTGGGAAGGCTGGAGGGGTCCTTCTGCACTGGCAGCATGAGAGCAAGAGGCGCCAGAGCCAGCACAGGCTCAGGAGCCCATGTCCCCACCTTGTGCTGCGCTGCTAGAGTAGCTGATGAGCAGAAATGACATTTTGAACCAGAAAGACAGTGGTGAATGCTCTGGAACTGGGCAAGGGATCAAACGCAAGTCTCCAGATGGAAACAGAGCAGTTTCCATCAAAGCCGATGACAAGTTCCCTGATACGGGGTCAGATCTTTGGACGGCACATCACATTTCCCAGCTGGATGCGTGATCTGGCTGCCTACAGCTCTGTGCACCAGCATATGACACAAAGGGGCTGCAGCACTCTTGGGGCTCGTCTCGCAAATCACCAGTGCCCACTTTTGGGTACCAGCAAGTATTTTTATAATCTGCTGTCTTTTAGAAGCTAGCTGCTTGCTGGGGGAGAAGCACTGTGCAGCCAAAGTAGCCATCCACCAGAAGTGATTAGTTGTTTCTGAATTATTCACTTTCCTTCTCCAAGCTGAAAATTGTTTAACAAACCTTATTTGTCTGTACTTAATGACTAACAAATACATTTCCAGAGACCTGGATCACTTCCCACTCAGGGAAGTAGGCTGTACATGCCTAATGCATGAATTAATAATTCAACCAGCTTTACGGGAAAGTCAGTTATGGCTCATCTGCATTAGGAGGTTTTCGGCTTTGCTGAAAACCTCCATCAGGAGGTTTCCTCCATCCTCAGGAGCTTCCTCCATCAGGCTCTCTGTCAGGAAGAAATGCCTCCTAGAGACAACCGTAGCTTTGAGGCTTAGTTACTCTGAGCTCCAATGCAGGCTTTGCCCTCACTCTTCCTTAGACTTTTTCAGCTTCTTTCCTTCTTTGCCAAAGTGGACAGAGAAGTCTAGCACTGCCTCTCCTCTCTGTAGCCATTAACTCTACGTGTGGCACCAGCGTCGATCCCGTGCCGCTGCTGTGTTCTGCCTGTGCTTTGTGGGTGAGGAGGTTGTAAATGTCCTTCCAGGCGATGGGTGACTTTTGTGCAGCTGGCTCCCACAGCCGCTCTGTTTCCTTCCATTGTGATAGGGGACGTCAAACCAAAGGACTGCTGCTCACCCATCTGCCTTCGCTGCTTCTAATTCTCCTTGTCTCCATCACAGGCAGGAAAAGGGAGCTTGCAACAAGCTCCTGGATTTTTCCAATACACTGGAATATTTTTTTGATGATCCAAGCAGATGTTCCTGGCTTTCAGGCGTTTTTACCGAGGCTCCTTTATCGCACACGCTGATCGCTTGCAGATGGCAGAGAAGGCAGTAGCTTTATCTCTATGACCCTCTACTCCAGATCTTTGGTCTTGGTGGGACCGCTCCCTGGTCTCACTGGAGAAAAGGGCATTCCTCACAAAGCCGCAGGGGAGTGGCTTCTCTCCTGTGAGAGACAAAATCCTCACTGGCTGAAATAAGACTACTCTGAAAAACAGAGCGCCTGAAAAGATGTAATGCATTTATTAGGATATTTTTTCTCTCTCTAAAAGTGATGGAGACCTTGCAAAGTAGCAGAAGCTACTATGCTCTAGCAGAAGCTTCTGTGCCCCAGCCATCAAAATAATTTATTTAATGGGGCTTGTGGGTTTGGAATTGAATTGCTAGGCACCCAAAAGTACCTTTCAGTCATGAAACTATATTCCCTTTTATTAACTTGGGTGAAGTCTGTTGTTGAGCTTTGCTTTATCTTTGCTCAACAACCGCCATGGAATCCTGACTGGCATCGCCTCTGCCAGATTTTGAGGACCTGCTGAAGTTTTTATTAAATGCCTTGTGTGACTAAACCAAAAAATACCTACTGATCCAAAGCCTCCCCTGTTGCAACCTGCTCCTCTGGCCAAAGCAAGGCTGTTTTGCCATTGTGCAGTACAGAAGCAGACGTTGTCGGTGAGGGTAAGGGCAGTTTGCGTAGGAGGAAGATGATATAAAATACGGGCTGTCAGTTGCTGCCAACATCAGGGTCAATGGTCACAGCCTGGCGCACGCTGACGCGGTCGCTGGGCTCTTTCTATTGCGGTGTGGAAAGAGGGAGAGGTTTGAGGGGCTGAGAGATGACAAAGCTGAGCAGAGCGTAACACCAGCTCTGCACCATCTTAGCAATTGCGCTCCGGAGCACATCACGGAAAGGTTTTCAGGCAGGATTGTGGATTTTGGTCGTCCACATGCCAGGACACACCAGGAAGAGGCATCCCATGGTACCTGCCAGCTCTGCCCCGCTGCCCTCTGCACCCAGCGCCCAGCACAATGAACAAAGCTGGCCTCCTCACTGCGGCTGGAGTGACAAAGTTTTTTCCAGTCAAGGGAAACAATCATCACTAGGGAAACCTTAACTACTTTTTAAAGACCAAAAGAAAACACATTCATTCTTTTAAACATGTAAAACTAAATGGCCTCTTTTTCCTTGGCTGCGTGTGCACGGCTGTGGAGCAGGCTGACATGGAGTGAACTCTGCGGGCAAATGCTCCCCCCACTTATTTAGTTATTAAAGATGAAGGCTCTCTGCCCTTCTCAGCTGCTTGCGGTGTTGTTATTTTAACCAGCAAGGCTCTGAAGATGAGGAGCGACTTACCGACCGTCCTGCTTGCGAGTGAAGCATCCCAGAGCCCTTCTGAGCTGTGGCAAAAGCCCCTTCCTGTGGGAGGCCCAGCACCGTAGCACCGCGGCTGCACTTCTCCTTTCAAAAGAGCTGGAAGTGAAAGTGAAGAGCCAAGAGGGCCCACTGTGCCTCCCACCCACGCTAGCCCCACGGGAGGGTATTTGGGGAGTCACCTCGGCATCCGAGGAGCGAGCGAGGGTGCTGGCATAGTGCCTCTCCTGAGCTGCTGCGCTTGGCGAGGGGTGAGCAGCCGGGGATGTGCCGGTGGGGCTGCCTGACCACCCGGCTGTTTCAGTTCTGCAAGGAGCACCAGGGGTGGCTGCATGTTAGCGTGCCGCAGGAATGGGGCTTTCTCCAAAGCAAAGGGAAAGCCAGGGGGTCACTCATGCAAGCCCCCCCGGGCTGCAGCAACTCCACCAGCGGGCCTTGGTGATACTGCTGTCTGCTCACAGTTTTCCTCCATCTCTTCTGATCCTACTATTTCAGGATCTTCCTGGGAGAAAGGGGCTGAAGTTCTTTCTAGAAGTAGGAGAAATCATTAAGTGAATGCTGCTCCCACTCTTCCCGTTCCCCTGCCCCAGCTGTGTAATCTTGCCTCTGACGGTGCGTGCTCCAGTTAACAAACAGCACTGAAACACAGGTCCAGCTCTAGCTATTTCCAGGGATGTTTGGTCCCTTAAAACCATAGGAAACCATAATTTCAGCAACTTAAATCAGTTACTGCCTGTCTCTCTGGCTGAAGGCATGGAAAGGGAAGAGGACCCCACTGGCTCCGTTCGCAGGGAGTAACACCAGTCAAGTTCCACCAGCATCCGTGCTGGGAAAGAGAGGCAACAGGCGGTCCCAGAAAGGCACGTCTCCTTCAGGCAGACATTACAGGAATGCCATATACTATAGGGAAAATGTACAGCAAGCACTGAGCTCATCAGTCACTTTTTGTTTAATCTAATTAAACACGATATATCCTCTGACCTTCTGGGTTGGCACTGACTTCTCCTATGTTGTTCTTTCCATATGAAGCTCTATTGACAGATGGGGAAAGCCTCGAGTTTGCTTTAAGCTTCAGATAAGTAAAGTTAAACATGCAGTAGATAAAATTGTTTTCCCAGCACTGCTCTCCCACTGACCAATTGTGGGTGCTCGCTGGGAGGGCTTCATTCCTCTGGCTCATATCCCACCCCTGGCTTGGGGCACCGTGCTCCACAGCTAGCAAAAGCACGCTAGCGAGCAGCTGTAAGGGGGCAGAGTGCCGCAGAAACCCTCGACAGTTCATTTCCATGTGGCAGACAATTAGGGAAAACGGTGCCACTCCTCACTAAATATATTTCCAGAATCACCTAACAGCTAATCAGTTGGCATTTGCTGATGCTGAAACAGGTTTTAAATAAAAAGTGTCAAATTGCATCAGACGCCTCGTGCGTATTCCCTGCTTATACAGGCTCCATGCTGTTGCTGTGTGTGCAAGATCGCAGTCGGTCAGCACAACTTCATGAGTTTTCTGTGAGGGAAAGCAACTGCAGGGCTGGATTTGTGGAGAGCAGGGTGCCAGGGTACTACAAGCAGTCACAGGCTTTGATCATGCAAAAGAGTTGGAAGCGTGCTCAGCTTTTGGTATGACAGCGTGCATGCTCACCTCCTTGCAGGCAAACATATCTGCCCTTCACCAGCATCGCTTGGTAACGCCACCTGCAAAGCCATTTTTTCCAGTAAGGTGAAAAATCCTTTAGTCTGAGGCAGGGCAGTTATTGCAGGTAATTCCTCCATGTACGTACAGCTGCGCCTGTGCCGGCACAACCGGAATCCCAAGCCATTGGCTTTGAGATGGTCACCTCCATCTGAACTCACGCTGGCGTTCGAATAAATGCAGACCCTCTTGCTGGAAGCTTTCAGCCATCCCCTGTGGCTGTGAAGGATCCTGCTGCTGGTTCACAGCCATGTAACATCTCTCTTGAAGTTTTAGGGAAAGTACGCAGGGTGAACTTTTCAAGCAACTCTTTACCTGGGTAGAACTGATCTTCAGACAAAGGGGGTGGCAGGATCACTGGGAGCATTGACCAGTCTTGTTCCTCCATGGTCCAGCCTCCATCTCTCCTCTGCAGTGGGTCGGCATCCCCAGTGAGCAGCTAGATGAAGTTGTGCAGCTGCTGGTCTACTAGGGGAGCTGCCCCTTGCAAAAGTCACCACCTTTTGTGCTTTTCAGCACTCCCATGACAGAGCGACTGGACATTTTGTATAGATGTGTACATCCCCTCAAAAAATTGGACCCAGCAGGCTGCTCTGCAAAATGAGCTGTGCACACTGGAAAGTAACGTGTGACAGGCTGAGGGCCCAGGAGAGCTTCTTTTTGATGAAGCAAACTTTCCTTCATAACACCGGAAGGAGGCTCAGACGTGAAACTGAGTCCGGCGACTCCTGAAGGGATCGCGGAGGGAACAGTCCCTCCTCTCTCCTGCAAGTGCCATCTCGAAGTGCCCCCATGGAGGCAGGGGGAGGGGTCTGCATGAAGCAGAATTGCCGGTGATCCCTGGAGCAGTGATGGCTTGCCTCGCAGCCTGTTTCCAGCGAGTTAGGAGTGACTCAAGATGGATGAAGCAGCCTCAAGCCTCTCCACAAACCATGTCCTTAAACATGTCCTTAAAACTTGGGTTGGAAATGCCTGTCTGTCTGTCTGAAACTGAGTGCCATCTGGATGAAAGCTTTCCCCTCCAGTGTAACGAGGTGGGGACATGCTACCTGTTCCTGATGCAGGTGTGCTCAGTGACTAGCCTTCTGTCTCGTTCAGCTAGGCAGATCGGTTTTTGTTGTGTTTTTCCTCCCTGGGGGACTTAGGGGCCATTACCCTGTGCTGGGAGCAGTGCTGGAGCGGGTGCATGGCTCCTGGGAAAGCCCCAGCAGGGGTGAGCCAGGGTGGATTGCCCTACTTTGGGTGCCACTTGCCTTCATTCTGCCTGTGCTTTGAAGTACCTCAAGGTTTTAGCTGTAAAGCTCTAACCACCGAAAAAACAAAATCTTGGCTTGGGAAGGTGTGTTGCCTTGGCATGTTTCCTGGGACTGAGTGACTTACGATGCTGTGTGGTGGGGGGAGGACTCCTTCTCCTTGTTCTAGAGGAGGTGGGTCACACTTGTTTGGAGTCCAGACTCCCTCAGAGACTTCTTCTTCCCCCTTTTTTTCATGACATCAGCCAGGACTTGATGTTACTATTTTAAAAACAAAAGGAGGGAACACCCCCCGCCTTCCCTCCAGCTTTCTGCCAAAAGGAGAACAAAGAACAGCTAAAGCGCACAAGTTCTGGCACTCCATTTGGAAATAAAAACATTCATCCTCATGTCAGGTAGGGAACTGCCTGACCCCCCTGCCAAAGCAAGCAAGCCAGGCAGCAGAGCAAACCCGCAGCGCAGAGGAGCCTGGGCGAAGGGGATGCCCAGTGTCACCCCGCACTTGGGCAGCTGCTTGCCAAACTCCTGCACTGCTGTATCGCTGCCAGAGCGTGCCGGGACACTCCTGGCCACGGGCAGTCGTCCAGGCGATGGCCACCCTGCTCCTCCTGGGCTGGGAGGTGAAGAAAGATCTTTCTTCTTCCCCTCTCCCGGCCCCGGTCCCCATCGCACGGGCAGCCCCTGCATCTCCATGCGATGCATCCCCACTCCGGGGTTGGTGCACAGCGCAGGAGTAACCCGATGTAACTTCCAGGCTTTAGACACTAACATCTTTATCTCCCTTCTTCCTCGCCATTTAAACATGTCAGCAGTTCCCAGCACGGATTCCTGTGCCGTGAGTTCACCCCCAAAGAGCGTCCAAATTGCAAGTCAGGGCTGCTGGCTCTTCCCTGCCTGTCTGCGAAGCGTTCCTGGAACAGGGGCTGCTGGTTCTCCAAACACGAGGAAGAGATTACTTGGGCTTTCTGGAAGGCTCCCTCCCATGCCTTCAGAGCGGAGCAAATGAGGATAATTTATCTGTGGGCTTCCGGCTGAACCCAGTAGCTTGGAGCAGCCAGGACTATGCTGTCTGTTTGTCCCAGCTCCTGCAAGAAGGCATTTTTCCATTGTTGCCTTTGTATATTGTTCGCCTGATTTGTTTGCGCCATCGCCTTCTGGGGCCAAGATAAGAGGTCGTCCCCCTGCCTTTTACCGGTGGCACGTTCCCCAGAACAATCCAGGGAAAAACTCTTGCAGGAAACAGCCTTCGAAGGAGGCTTTCGTATGTCCGATGCAGCCCTCCTTACAGTCATGTAAATAATTTTGTGCCATCTATCTGGCAAGAAACACAACACGTCAAAGGGAATTGTTCTCTAGAAGGTAGTTATGGACGGGCCAAAGCAGGCGGATCAGCTGCGTGCGGGTTGTCAGCTTAATGGACAAAGGGGCTGCCTTTCAGCGAGGAACAAAAGCCAGGCAGTGAGCCTGTGCACGCCTGTGCGAGCGGCTCTTGTTCTCCGCGGGAGCTGGAGTCCCGTTTTGTCACTGGGTAGAAATCCTGGCCTCCGTTTTCCACTCTGTCTGTGATGGCACATGATCTGTCGTGGCACCTAAGGATGGATTAATGTCCTTGCTGCTTCCGCAGGGGAATGCGGGGAACGGAGACGAGGTAACGCGGGTGGCTGGGCCCTCTGCAGCAGAAGCAGCCAGCTGGAACAACTGTCATGCCATCCACTTTAGTGACTTCACTTGTGATTTTTGAATATAGAGTCGAGGCCCAGCAGCCCTGGCTTGGCACAGGGCAATGGGAAAAGAGCAGATTCTCTGTTTGCTTCCATCCTGCACTGGCTCTGGTGCCTCCTCCCCTGTCCAAAACAGCTGCCTGCTGCTTGAAGTGACTTTATGGACTGTGAAAGCTTAAAACGTTGCATTCACCTTTGTGATTTTTTTTTTTTCTTAGAGCAAGTCATGGCGGAAGATCAAGAATATGGTGCACTGGTCCCCATTTGTGATGTCTTTCAAGAAGAAGTACCCTTGGATCCAGCTAGCGGGACACGCAGGTACAGAGCATGGGGAGGGGCAGAGTGGTGAAAAGGCTCTTCATTGTCTCAGGTTAATGGGCTTTGTTGGCCAGAATTGCTTCTGATATTACTGTATGAATGTAACAGATTTCAACTCCTACATTTCTAGCCCAGGAGAGTGACTTACCTAACTCCTAGGGAGGGTGATGTGAAGCTGCAGTGCTTTGTCCTTTCAGTCTCCCAGGGCCTGTGGGTATTACTGCTGATTTTTCTCAAGCAGCAGAAAGCTGAGTCCTTTGGGTGAGACCCAAGCCCCCTTGCTGACCCACAGCAAAGCAGGTGACACTGCCCGGCACGAAGGTGCCCCATGCATGAGACTAGAGACAGAGGTGTGGACCCACCATGAAGCACACAGAGGCTGTGAAGCAAATGTGTTGAGTGCTGCAGAGCAGGTCTCTGCCCTGTTTAAGGTGTGACATTGCTGGTCGTAAACCTCTGACACTACTTGTGAGTCTGGCAGCCTGAGCTTGTAAATCCCAGCCTGCGAGGACTCTTTTGGGTGTAAGTATAAACAGAGATGCTTCCAAGATGTTGGGCTGCCTTTATGGTCTGGGCATCATCCCTGATCCAAAGCAAGTGCCACATTGTCCCTTGTCACCCCCAGGTAGTTTCAAGGCAGCGGCCAATGGCAGGATACTGAAGAAGCACTGTGAATCGGAGCAGCGCTGCCTCGACCGCCTGATGAACGATGTCCTGAAACCATATGTTCCTGCCTACCACGGCGATGTTGTGAAGGATGGGGAGCGATACAACCAGATGGAAGATCTTCTGGCTGAATTTGACTCCCCCTGCGTTATGGACTGCAAAATGGGGGTCAGGTGAGTGTGTCTGGGCACATTGTTTAAGTTCTAAGATGGGATACTCAAAGCAAATGCATCTCCTGGGTAAAACCCTCTGAAACACACAAGGGGCTGTGGGGAGGCCTGGGTTTGAGAAGGACACACCAAGCTCATTCCTCCTCTGAATGTTGACCATCCCATGCATTAGGAAGGTGGTTTGGTGCAGCAGAGGGGACTGCTCGGCTCACTATTTGGGTTCAGGTACAGCAGAATGGCACAGTAGCTTTTAGGAGGATGGCAATCTGCCTGTCCTCTGCTGCAGGAGGACACAGCCAAGGGGCAGGGAGCAGAAGGTATGGGAGATCCTGCCCAGTGTGCCAGAGGGGTGAATAAAGACACTTGAATGGCACAACTTTGGTGAGCGAGTGACTTTCTCTCTGCTCACCCTTTGCTCCCAAGCACACTTGAGGGATAAAATGTGTGTGCTAAGTGGTTTAGTGCCTTTCATGCAAAGTTCTCGAAACTTTTCCTAACAGATGAGCAACATTACCCGTGTCCTCTTCAAGAACCATTCACAGATATGCCAAGATCCTAGGCTGCAGCCACTTAGCCAGCGGCAGTTTTTGAACTAGCGATGCCACAGCTAACGAGGGTGTCCCAGAGCAAACATGAGCAGGGCTGATGACCCCAGGAGGCTGCTGGCTTTGGAGCAGCCCCAGGCCACCACTTGGCCCTGGGTCAGCTGCCAGCTGGTGACAGGGCAGGCTGAGACCCCCTTCGCTGGCTAAGGCGTAGCCCAGACGCAGTGGAGACGCTTGCACTGCTGGAAAAGCTGATGGTTTCTGTGGGAAGGAGGAATCTTTTTTTCCCCTTCTGAACTCCCGATGTGAAACTCGAACTGGCGTGTCAGGCTGTCGTCAAGGAAGAGGCGAGGAATACTTTCCACCGGAGGGATGGAGAGAAGGGCAAGGGGGCCCCAGTGCAGCCGCGTGGCCTCAGCTGGCATGCACCAAGCTGCCGTGGGAAGGCGATAGGACCCACTCTGGACCCAGTGACAACAGCCACCAGAAGAAGACCTGCTGGTCATGCTGCCTGGTTCCTTCTGAGGCTGTCTCTGAGAGCAGGAAAGCCTCCCGCACACAAATCACAGGTTGGGTGATTTGTGCACCTGGGTTTTAGAGCTAAGACAGGCAGAGCAGGCAACTGGGCAAATACACTGGGCAGCATCATCATTAAATAAGATGATGCTGTGGGAGGAGCTGGTGAGGGAGGGTGAATTTGGCTAATACCCATGAATTGGCAAATACCCATGAATTGGGCTAATACCCATGGAAGTGGAGCATCCCTATGGATAGGCAGGACAGGCTCAGGCAGATAAATTAAACCTCAGCGATATTAAACCTGTCCTCTGAGCCAGCAGCTTGCTGCCATGCAGATACAGGCTTGGTTTTTCTCGGCCAACCCAGCTTCAGGATGCAGCAGCCTTCTCCAGTTGCCCCTGAAGGAAGCTTTGTCCAGCTTAAGCCTTGGTGATGGTTCAAGCTTGGAGTGATGTGAGGGGACCAGACCACAGACACAGACAATCCGTAATTCTTGTCAAAAGGAAATCTAGCTTTCTGAGTGGCATGAACAGCACTTCTGAGCACACAGCTGCTTTTTTTCTGCTGTTTTATTCCATCTGCTCAAAAGTCATGGGTTTGGTGGTCTCAGCTGAAGCCCTTCATTGCTTTTATCTGCAGTGTTTTTCAAAGGGGCTGATGCCCTGGGGATGTCTGCTCAGTGGTCGTATGCCTGCCCTGAGAAAAGACATTGGTTTGCTTTGCTAAGCCTGTGGGAATCACAGGAACACTGTCCCACGTAGCCTGACTAGCATCCTCCCCGTGCATTTTGCTTGGTTCTGGAGGTGAACCATGGGCTCAGTGCCAGGACTTGGGCACAAGCGACATGGGGAGAGAGCACAGTCCCTCTGCAAAGCTGAGCACGGCTACTGGAAGGCAAAGAGCAGTTTGGATTTGAGGGGAAGGATGTGACAGGTAGGATCATTCCTGTGTCATTTTACTGGGAAATCTCACCCAGCCTGGTGAGTTGTTTGGGGAGAGCCTGGGCACTTGCCGTGCTGAGCTGGGGCAGGTTTGGGTGCTACATAGTGATTATTGCTGCTGCAGGAAGTATTATTTTGTGGATGGTGGTTTTCTGCATGCCAGAGAGCACAATTTCTCCACCAGTGTGCTCTGGCACAGGGCGGTGCTCCTCTGAAGGATGCATAAAACCAAGGTCTTTGCACACTCCTCTGCACCCTCCATCTTCCTTCCCCCGTACTGACTGCACCCCATGGTTCTCGGGGTGATGGTAAGCACCTGGCCAAGGCTGCATCCCTTCCTTTGCTCCGTCCTCTACAGGGTACTTTTGCCAGATAGTGCACTTAAAACAGTGGGTGCTAATGATGGCGTGCTAATTAAATCAGGATTAATTCACCTGCAACCAAACTTGCTCCATTATTTCCCGTGCTGCTCTGGGGATCAGCTATCCTGGAAAGGCCTGATTTCTGGGGCAAGGGCTGTCTGTGGGTATGTGGCAGCTCAGGTGGTGGCAGCCCTGCTCATGTCCCCCTTTTGCTTCTTGCAGAACGTACTTGGAGGAGGAGCTGATAAAGGCTCGGAAGAAGCCGAGCCTGAGGAAGGACATGTACCAGAAGATGATTGAAGTGGACCCTGATGCCCCCACTGAGGAGGAGAATGTGCTACGGGCAGTAACCAAGCCCCGCTACATGCAGTGGAGGGAGACCATCAGCTCGACCGCCACGCTGGGCTTCAGGATTGAGGGGATAAAGGTGAGGCTGCTCCAGCTGTGCAGAGCAGGGGGAAACGCTAGAGCGTTCAGTAACCAAACTCACTCATTCACTCACGCGCACACACACGCAGCAGGCTGAGGTGAGACCATGTCACATCAGGACATCCTCAGTCCCTACTGACAAACCACCCTTGTCAGGCACCTGGCCCAGGGCAGCACTGCTCTTCTGAGAGCGCAGCTGAGCTCAGGGCATCAGGACAGTTTTAACCATAATCTCATTAGATCAGCTGCTCAGTTGATTTCCCTGACTGTGAAATGCAAAATGCTGTGCTCCAACTTGAGGGCTCAAATTAGTTGTTAGCTTTTGATACTGCTGTCCTGCTAGACTGAGCCATTAATCCAAATCTCAGCTTGAACCTGTGCCAATACCTGGTTGGAGATGTGAGTCAGTGAGGAGGCTGTATTTACATCCCTGTCTGGGAAAAATTAGCAACTGAGCCCCATGAAACAGGGTGAGCACAAGCAGCAGCACTTTCTGCTGGCACCTGCACATGTGTGTAATCAGCTGACTGTGCTTGCTCAGAGGTTACACTTGTATTTCTGGAGATACCTGCTGAGATGCTTTTGTGTTCCCCATTACATGAGCCAGCCCAGGAGTTTTTCTCCTGGTGAGCAGACTTTGTGGCGAGAGAGATGCCTAGGATGGCACTTGAACGGAGTTAGGTCTGTAGTAACAGAGCAGTTGTGTGAGTGACAGAAGACTTGCATCAACATTAGGAATACCATATGCCTTTTCACAGCCAGCCAGCGTGAATTAAAGGTAATATCGCACTTGAGCTGAGGGTTTCAGCATGTGCCTGGGCATGACATTGGCTTGGCAGCCAAGGGGAGCTCAATCAAGTTGTGCATGGAGTTACTCAAGCTGGGGGCACTGTGGGAGCCCAGGAGATAGCTCAGGGCAGCTGCTCACCCTTAGCAGAAATGATGGCTCAATTTCATCATGTATCTTGGTTGGAGGAATTTCTTTCACTTCATCACAGATAGGTTTTTGCTTTTTTCCTAGTCAGGTGGGATTCTTCTGGAATACACACCTGGGTCTCTGTGGCCTTAAACTCCTGTGCATGCTCACACAGCCCTTCCCTGATCTCCTCTGCTCTCCCAAAGTCCCTTTTCTGCCACGGGTGCCTGTGAGCACGCTGTGAGCTGCTCTGGCCCAGGACAACCCTTTGCCTAGTTCCCATTGCTCCTGTTTTGTGTTTCCATTGCTGTTGTTTGCTGGTGCTTATTATAAAACTGAGGCAATATATAAAAAGGAGTGGGCCAGTTGGGACCAAAGCTCCCATGCGCTGTTTCTTCTCCCTGCTTTCTTGCTCTAATCAGGAATCTCAGTCTATTTATAGTCCAACATGATATATCCTTGGTCTCCAGCGGTGCTTCTTGGCCTGGGGGTCATCCCCACCCATCTGGGGGTGCTTAGGGGGCTTTGTGGCAAAAGCAGGTTATATGTGAACTGCTAGAAATGAAAAATGTGAGGAAAAAAAAAAAAAAAAAAAACAAACTGAATCATATTCCCACACAGGCTAAAAAACACTGTGAAGGGAAGTAAAAGCCAGAAGACAGTGATAAGAGTTGCACCTGTATTTTAGCCGACTGTAAGTGATCCACTGTGTGATGTCAGAAGTGGATTTTTTTTCAAAGAGGGGAAAATTAATTGAAAAATTTTAAGAAGTGCTGGCCTCCAGGAATAATCCTACTACTGCTGCTGCTGGGAGCTGACTAATTTGATCAAGGCTCTAATTACTGTAATTCTCTTTAAATCCCTCAGCTTCTGGATTATTCTCCCCTAAGCTAAAGCATTAACAGTTCCCAGCTAGCTTTTTTTTCCAGCAGAGCTGTAGAGCCAGTTGTACTGCACTGTATCCCTGCATTTGCCCTGTTTCTGGGGTCAAGTCTCCACATTAGAGAAAGCATCTTCGGTCCCCTGAGGCTGCTACTGAGCCCTCAGAGAAAATTGTTGGAGAATATTATTTAACAATAAGTCTCCTCATGTTTTCCTTCCTGCCGCGGATGCTTCCCTGGAACAAGCAGGGGTGAACCTGCCCTGCCCTTCGCTCATGGCTGGAGGCTGATACAGGAGAGCACCTTCCTGTGCAAGAGGAGGGCAGGATTTGTCCCTGGGCACAGGGGAAGGAGGGGAGCAGCCGTAGCCTTCAGGACACCATGGGCAGGTGAGGTGCACAGGCAGCTCCAGGTTGGGAATGAGGATGGAGAGCCTTTCATGGCTGAGCTCATGCTTTCCCAGATGACCTTGAGGATCTGGTTCTTCTTTTAAAATGAAAATTTTCCTGTAAAAGGAGATAATGACACTCATCTAACTTTCTTTAGTAGCTTAAAACTGTTAGAAACAGTAGCTATTAATAAAATTATCCTGCTAAAAGTAGTACAAGTGATCCCTGGTGACCCAATTTAAGCTTATGGGAGCTGGATCCAAGAAGTTTTGCTCCAAAGCTCCTGCTCTGGTCTGAGAGTCACTCGCTATTGCCTGCAGCAAGGCCATGGTGGGACAATATTCCCTGGAGCTGGGACATTTGTGGGGTCTCAGAACCATCTCTGATAACCTTCACCTGACTTTCTCAAGACTGGATGCAGTGCTAGAGAGGGAACCAGCTGACCTGAACCCTGCCCCATTGACACCAGCACAAACTGGAATCGCTGGTGGGGTAGAGGTTGTGATAGCCCTTATCAGCCCCCTCACATTTCTGCTGTGTGGAAGCCAGCCCCCTCGGGGCTCCGACACCTGTGAATGTCGTGGCAGTTGTCAGTCCCACGACATCCACATCTGACTGGGCAAGGAAACCACGGGAGGGGAGTAATTATGGGAGCAGCGCTACGGATAGGCTCTTTGGCTTTCCTGAAGCCTAGATTGCCTTATCTGAAAGGCCATCTGTGGTTTTCATTTATTTTTAGGAGCACTTAGAAGTCCATCTCCTTTCTTGGATGCTTTGTGGAAAGTTGCACTCTCTACATGTGGAATAAGTGCTGTGGCACTTCTCCAAATTGATATCTATCACCCTCTGGGGAGAGGGTGGGCTGATTTCTGAACCGCCACGTCAGGGCTCACGTGAAGGATGTACCGTGGTGTAGCGCTCTTTCCCTGTATGTCGCGCACGCACCACCAGAATGTCCTCAGCGAGGCCTCCTGCCTGTGCTGCCGCGGCCTGCTGCCCAGCCAACAGCAGGGAGCCTGGCTCTGCTAGGTCTATTGGCAGGATGGCTGCCATGGCAGGGAGGTCTCCAGCAAGAAGGTTGTCCCCGACTTCTGCTGATGCGTGCTCTGTTAGCCCTGCTTTTATACCCTGTGGCAGCATGGTGGTCAGGCTGGGGCCAGGGTGGTGGTTTGAAGCTGGGTGCGTTGGTTGCACGCCGTGCAAACTAAGTTTCTCCTGGAGACTAAGACCTTTCACACACTGCTTTTGTTATTGCCTTTGTTAACACTTGCATGAAATGCAAGCTGGAAGTTGGGAGTACACTATGTGACTCATCCTACATCAGGTGTGGGCTTGATGCTGGGCTCGTCTTGTCCAGCTCTCTACAGCCTGGGGGCTCAGCTTTCTCCCAGGCCCGACTGGCCACCATGCCCACAGCCAGCCCCCTGTCCAGTGGGATGCACATGGCCCCATCCCTGGGCACTTCCCTGGATGGGTCTCAAAGTCCTGCCAGCTTCTGCTCTGCTTCTTCATCCTTACTTCATCTTCCCCAGCCCACAGGATGTCTTTTTGGCCTCTGTCCCTTCGCTCTATTGTGTACAAACGAGCTGTCCAGAGCAGTGGGATGGAGCTCTGCAAGCGGAGCTATGAGCACAAGCATGTGTGGTTTAAAATAGCCCCTGTATCCAGGAAGCGAGCTCTGCCTACCCGATCCGTTGGCTGCTCTGGACAATGAAATGCACTGATCTAAAAATCAGAGCCCCATCAACGGGGAGTGACCTACAAAGCTGCCCAGAGGTTTGGCCAGGAGCTTCTGGGTCAGGGCTGCGTGCCGTCCCTGTGGCGGGCCAAGCATGGATGTGCCTCTGGGGAAGAGGTGGAAAGCAGGAGGCTGCTCACTGCATCTCAGTGCCAGGCCGTTGCCTTTCAAGGGTTTGCTATCTGTGGGCTATCAAAGGACTAGTGAGGCAAGAGAGCTGTGGGGCTTGCTCCTTACCTTCATCTCCTTGCTTCGGTGGTTCATGGAGGACTTAATACAGACGGGTTTTTGTGCCTGCTTCTGAGATGTTGTGTCTGTCCATGCTCAGTTGTGTCCTGCCTGCCATGGTCCTGCTCAGCTTTCCTCCACAGACAAGGATGCAGCCTGAGGCTGGTGTCAGCGCCTGTGCTCGGTCACAGCAGGAGTGGGAAGCTGTTTGGGCATGGTGTGGCCAGAAACGGGTGGTCTCCAGCCGCTGGTAGGCAGCAAGTGCCAGGTCTGTGAGAGGTAGCTTGTCTTTGTTGCCAGTGACCTCGTCAAGCATGTGATGGTGGAGACTTGCCATTTGCATTAGGGGGCAATGCAGCAGAGCTGTGGGATGATTTGGGATGTGCAAGGCAGAGAGCTGCTGCCTCTGTCCGCCCCCCTCCATGGACAGGTCCTTCAGCTGCCGAAAAGGCTGGTCACATCCTACTCAGGGCCATGCATGGCTGCTGAAACACCAGTCCTGTCCTGGCTCCCTCCCTCCCCATCCTGCTTACCATTGTCCCTTCTTTTCAAGAAAGAGGATGGCACTGTGAATCGGGACTTCAAAAAGACACGGACAAAGGAACAAGTCATGGAGGCCTTCAGGGAGTTCACCAGAGGAAACCGCAATGTTTTGGTGAGTGGGGGAAGGCTGGGGGATCTGCCGGGAGAGGGGTCCTCCTGCGGAGGCTGCCCTCGGCTCATCAGGTCCCTGCCCTGAGCAGCTGCAAGCCCAAGCAATCTGTCTTTAAAAAAGCATGAAAAATGACAGAGAGAATTGCCATCCTGGCAGAGGGGTGAGGGGAGAGCAGCGGAAGGCTGGGAGGGGACACGTGCTGTAGCAGCACTGCTTGAGCTGGGTCCGAGCTCACTGAGAATGCTCAAGGGCTGGCCCCAAAACCCACTGTGGAGGCACAGCCATGCTCTGCCCCCTCGTCCCTGAGCATGCTCTTTACCCCAGTATGCGGTGGTGGGGGCTCCCACCCTGGCAGAGCAGGCTGCCCTGCGCTCAGTCTCGCAGGACAGATGGCTGAGGCATCCCCATGCCTGCGCCAGGCACCCTTCGCACGGGCAGGCCACAGTCAGCATTTCACAAGTTTCTTGATGTTGCCAGGAGAGTAAGAGATGTAGGTGTAAACAATTTACACTTGACTGTGTCAAGTACCCTATTTGACAAAGTGCTCCCATTTTAAGCTGTGCTATATAAAGCCTACAAACACAAGGCTTCAGCTGGAGTGGCCCTGGGCTTTGCCCCCTTCAAACCAGCATGTTCACTTTGACAAGAATCACCCAGGGATTATTCCTGGATCTGAAAATGAAGTTGCCTGGCTGCATTGTATCCCCAAAGAGCTTGGAGCACACTCACACCATCGTGCCCTGGCTCTGGACAGGGCTCCTTGGCAAAACCATTGCAATGCAGCAGCCCCCACATCTCCCCACATAGTCAAAGTGTGAAAATTTAGGTGTGTTATAGTGCCCAGATGCCTGCTGTGCATGTTCCTATGCTTAGCCCTTCTGTCTAAACCTCAAAATCAAGTTATCAAAGGGGTGCCCTGAGGACGTTTAGTGCCTTCCAGCAGTTTGCAGGGACGCTCAAACAGGTGCGTGGGTCTTTGCCCTGTGTGCTGACGAGCGTGAAAGCCCTTCCACCCATGGTACCAACTTTGCAGAAAGTGCTGATGCGGAGTTACAGAAGTGTCTCACGATGCTTGACTGACTGCATGATAAAATGAGAGACGAGGTGAAGAGCTGACCTATTAAAAAGAGTGCAGGTGGGAGGGGGAAAAAGCAGCCTGGTTATGCATGCACAGCAGCAGCTGCTGAATTAGCTGTTCCCTCCTCGGGAGCACGGTGAATGCAGCGGGGGAAGTCTGCAGAAAGCACCAGTTCAGCAAAAGCAGATGCTTTCCCTAAGTTTTGAAAGCCACAGGATGTCTTAGAGGCCAAAAGGAAAAGTGGATCCTGAAAAAGAGGGGACACCCTCCCAGGGGACAGGTCTGTGGGAGGATGCTGAGCACAGGGCAGCTGAGGGATACCCCTGGCATCTCTCCGTGCAAATGTGGTGTCATGGAGAGGATG
>WHYT01017311.1:411754-461190 GCA_009806455.1 Tetrax tetrax
TGTTTTTTTTTTTTTTTTTTTTGTAATTCCAGAACAGTTACCTTAACCGGTTGAAGGGTATTCGTGCTACCCTGGAGACATCCCCGTTCTTCAAATGCCATGAGGTAATACTCGCGTTTAGATAGATCTGCCTGGAAATGCGAATGGTTTATTCTCGGCTTGTCCAAGGAGAGAAGAGAAGTCAAAGTCAGAAGCTACAGAAGCTACAACTTTTAGTTTATTTTGATATCCGTGTTTTCATACCCATGTTTATCTAATACTTATGTGGAAATATGGCTGATGACTGATATAACATTCATGCATCTGACATAGGTTCACATCTACTGAAAACCAAAGTTCACACAGATTGAAAGTGATCTAGGAGGAATTCAGGATGTTTATGGGTTTTTCCGACTGGGAAAAGTCCTTAGTATCGAAGTATAGGGGTCTTCTGGAGAGAAATTCCTGCCTGAATGCGTGTCTTGTATTGTTTAGCTGCCTGTTGCTCCATGTGATCAAACGAGGCTTCGAGTTAGCTGTAGATTGCAGATCATCCCAAAACTGCCTTCACTGAGCTGGCTGGGGCACCACAGTCAGGACTCTTCCCTTGGAAGGCCTGTCCTCCAGCCATGTGTCCACAAAATCAATATTTTCTACAGTGAAAATTCAGTCCTTGTGGGAAAAGAGAGAGGAAGCGCTACATTTTTTGGCTTCAGCAGGAATTTGAATGCTCCATAATTTAATGAAATAATTTTATTGATTTAGCATTGCCAAAGGGTATCTGCTATTTCATCTCCTTAACAAAACATGAGAGCGCATGTCCTTGGCACATGTTGTCTCTGGGCAGAAGAGCCTTGTAGGAACCCCCAACTCACAGGGAGCAGGATCCACAGCTCCAGGAGTCCGCTGTCCCTCAGCCAGAGCCACCTCGGCCCTGGCTGCATGTGGAGGGTCCTGCGGGGAGCCAGAGGCAGGTGGGGCTGTGCCTCCTGACAGCAGTGCCTGTAAGGCAGTTGGAAGGGACGTGTTGAAACCAAGTGTTTCAGGTCAGTTCCAAAAGAGAAACAAAATGCTCCCTGAAACCAAGTGCCAGGGGTTCGTTTGAAAACACAGAAACAAAACAGCCTTTCAAGGGGGTTTTGAAAGGGATTTCCACTCCTCAAAAACTAAAAAGCAGTGGCTTTGACTTTCTGTCCCACTTTGAGATGGAGCACAGCAGGTCTGCCAAGCTCCGCGGGGCCCTCGCTAGTCACAGCTCTGAGGAGGAGCTGCGGGAGAATTTGGCAATCCAGGGCAGGCGAGTGAAGAACATCAACAAAAGGCTTTGCCTTAAAGTTAAAATGCTCTGTCCTGGCCAAGAAAGGGCTATAAGAGCTTAGAAGATGAGGAGCTAAAGATAAGCATTTCTGGGAATTAATACATGTGTCTGGACCTTGAACATTTTCCCAATGTGTTGGAGGAGGAAGTCTCTTCAAAAATGTAAATTCATACTAGCTTTTGCAAACAGTACATGCTTCCCGTTAAAAACCCTTGTCTAAACCAAGCCTCAAACAAAGCCCCAGGGACATTTAGTGCTGCTGTTTTGAAGGGCTGACACCAGGTGGGTGCCCCTAGAGCTGCACTCCTCCACATGTCTGTGCGGCACGGGGCACTCCCAGCTCAGCACATGGCATCCTATGTTCTAATGGCCGTTGTGCTCCGGTCACCAAGATCCCTATTTGTGATACAAGGACAAGCAAGTTCGTTATCCACCAATTCATGCACATCAGACATCATTTGGAAAGCAATCTTCATTTGGGATGGCTCCTCTTCTGCCAAGACCTGGGATTTGTATGAGTAAATCAGCTTGTCTGAGTATCTGATTTGCATGTGCAAACACAGCTGGCAATGCACAGAGCTTTCTTCTGTTCATGTAAAATCTCAGCATCGTATCAACCTCAGATAAGGTGTCTGCAAGCCCCAAAGCTGGTGAGAATGAGCAATAAGAGCACCACTAACTGGTCTCTCCTCTCCACAGGTAATTGGGAGCTCCCTCCTCTTCATTCACGACAAGAAGGAACAGGCCAAAGTCTGGATGATTGACTTTGGGAAAACCACCCCACTGCCAGAGGGGCAAGTTCTCCAGCACAATGTGCCCTGGGTGGAAGGGAACAGAGAGGATGGCTACCTCTGGGGACTGGACAACCTCATTCAGATCCTGACAGAGTTGTCCCAGAGCGAAGACTTGCATTAAAGCCATGCGTCCGACTCTGCCACTACCCCCAACCTGCCCCTGACTGACTCTTCTGAACTGCACTACAAGACACTTTCCAGCCCTCGTCCATCCCATTTGAAAGCTATACTCTCCCTATTTAAGGTGTTTTTTGTTGTGTTTTTTTTTTTTAGGTTGTCTTGATTTTTCTTTCCTCTCCATGTAAATAGAGAGCTAACCTGCCAGAACAAAAGCTGAACTTGAAACCTTGGCTTTGCCGAGTTGGTGGGAACATGTGGCCATGCCAGCCGGGAGCAGCCCGGAGGGATTGCTTAGGCAAGCGTGTGCTTTGCCTATCGCGCTTTTGTCTCTTGCACAGCCTGATTTTAAGAAGGCTGGTGGAGAAAGGAGCCTCTCCCTGCACTGGGATCTGTAGCTTCATCCCAAAAACCCCCGGTGGCTGTGTCCAGGACCCTGTGGTAGCTGGGGTGCATGAGCAAGGCCTGGAGACGGCGAAGGATACTGGGATAGGAGCCCTTTGGTTGTCTTTGCCAGCACCTTTTGCCCTAGGGACCTGGCTGGGCCGAGTCCTTAAAAGATGCTAGAAGGGCAGATTTGGGTTTTTCTTTGTGTTCAAGACATCCTGTGGAGGTTGCTGAGTTATTTTCAGGTGGCAGTGGAGGGTGAGGGTTTCCCTCCTGCTGTGGGGCCATGTGGTTGGGCACAGGTATTTACCATGCCCAGGTGCTTCCCACCTACATCCCCTCTGCTGTGTGGTGGGTGGCGCTTTGAGCTCCTCTCCAGAGACCCAGATCCTCTCCTAGGAGCTGCTTACAGCCCTCCTTAGCTGGGGTTTCCAGCATTCCATGGGGAATAAAGACTTTGGGAAGGGATAGGGGAGAAAAAAACAGCTTATGAGGGACTGCTTTGAAACCTAAAGTAGCCATCCAGGTTGATCAGTCTTTTTCAGCAGCAGCTGAGCACGTGCGTAGGGGTAGTGCTGCCAATGCCCACGCCTGGCCCAGGGTGACCCTCCTGCCTGGAGCATCTCTAATTTTTATTAGCAGCGGGTGAAGGATCACAGCAGCAATGCAGCTCTTGAGGTGGCTGGGTTCATTGTCTTGGGCAAAGGAGAGCTGGGGTCAGGCATCCCCATGCCTTCCCTTTTTTTTCCGCAGAGCTGGCTGACTCTGCCACCGTTCATCGGCGCTGGCTTTCCAGCCTACTCGGGCCACGCGGACGGCCTCCGTGCTCCCACTCCTGCAAAAACACCCAGTTCCCTATTTAGGGCGGAGGCTATTTTTTAACTTCCTGGAACATTTGAACTAAGAGGCTTTCTCGCAGCGGAGCTGGCTTGCTAAAGGTCAGCCCCTGAGAGGCCAGCAGGGAGGAGAGGCTGCAGGGGAAGCGAGGGGTTCCTTGCCTTGAGGACAGGAGGAGCGTGGAGCACTGGAGGTGGTACAGGAGCTCAACAGCCACAAGTCCCTCACCCACTCCATCCCCAGACCCACCATCTCATCTCGCTCCCCAGGAGCAGTGCTGCAGACCCCCTCTGCCATTGTCTGGTGGGTCCAGCACCCTCAGTGGGGGAGGTCTTCTCCTGGCAGCAATAAGGAGGAGGAGCTGGTCATTGAGCCCTCTGCAGCCATGCCCCAGCCTCTTTCCTGAGGACTGAAGTCTCCTGAGGTATTTCTCTGTTCGTATCTCACCAAACAGATGTCTTCAGCTCATCTGATGCCATTGTAAATGGTTGCACTGTTTTAGCTCTTTGCCAGGCTTCCTAGAACAGCCCATGTGGAAGTGCCTTATAGACTTGCCTCTGTTCCATTAGTGTCATGGAAAAGGTTGGGTGTTTTTTTAAGTTATATTTATTTTCATCCCATTTTAATTGCACAAAACACTAAAACTTAATGCATGGAATCCCTCTTTTTTTTTTTTAAACTGTGTTTTTAGTTTTTAAACCATCCCTTTTCCAGCTTTGGAGAAAGGGTGGGAACAGATATGCATAGATATGTACCACTTACCGCTGTACTTTAGCTTTGAGCTGCTCTTATACATGTATATTATTTTTAAGCCTGTTTATAAACCAGATTCCTCGCTTTGTGGCTTCGGAAGAAGCAGATTGTTCCTCTCAGATGTCTTATGCCTTTCTGGAGGCTGGAATGGTTGCTGTGAGGGATTTTCCCCACTCCCACCTTCCCTCCCGGTCATTGGGTAAAACAGAAAAATTTGAACCAGTCTGAAACACCAACGCACAGTGCCTGTAAAAAAAAAATCCTGTAACTTTGCAAATAAAGGCATATGGGAAGCATTTGTCTGATGTAGGGTCTGTGTCCACTCCGCCCAGCTTGCGGCAGCCTGGGAGTGACCCTGGATTTTGGGGGGGTATTAGGCTCCAACTTTGACCCAGCAGTGCTTCGTAAGAGCAAGAGTAGGAAGCTGGGGAGGGATCCTGACAAATGGAAACCGGCTGTGTAGGGAGCAGGGCAGGGTGAGAGCGGACCTGGAGCTGTGGCAGGGATGGGCTGGGTGGGGGACAGCCCTGGGAAAGGCCTGAGTTTCTCCATCTCCCTTCTGCAGGGAAGCCCACCAAAGGCAGCTCCGCACCAGGAGCTGAGCGGTTTCTGAGTGCCACCCTGTGATTTCTGCTCTGGAAGGAGTGATTGGGACCAAAGACCACCTTAAAAAGCCCAGATTGGTTCTGCACTGAAGGAGAAATCCCGTTGTAGAACCTGAAGGCAGCTCCAGTCCCCCTGGTTGTTTGTGCAAGTACAGGACAGAAGGAGCCTGTCCTGGGACAGATGTGGCCAAGGGGCCAGGTGGGCAGTCGGATTTAATACCCTGTGCCCGGACCCCTAGGAGCAGCCCGGCCTGGGAACTGGTCCCTGCAGCATCTCTGCTGCTCACCGCAGCACCTCTAAAAAAAACTGCAGGAGAAACCCAGTGTGGACTTTGCTTTAAAGGCTAGAAACCTCTGGCTGCGAGAAAGAACGGGTGGTACCATAGCTGTGAGGCTGCTTTACGTGCACCTAGCGATCTCTCGTGGGCTCTGAGGAAGGCGTACGCGTTCCCCGGCTGGCGTGCACACTGCTGCAGCATCGTCACCACAGCTGATGTTTTACTTACAGCTCCGGTTCCTGGGGGCCACGGAAAAACTCATGGGTATGTGACTCCTCATCCTACCTGTGGAGGAAAGCAAAAGCCTCCAAAACCTACTCAGCTGTACCCTAAAATGCAAAACTAGAAGGTAAAGCTCAAGAACCTCAACTCTGTCCTGTAAAAAACTCTCCCGAGAGTTAAGGAAACACCGAGACATTGTGGCGGAGAGGGGGAGGGAATAACTTAGGGAGGGAAACCCCTCGTGACTGAGTGCTGACATCTGCTGACCCTGAAATTTAGGCACCAGGCTGGAAATGGGCAGGCTCCAGTGCCAAGCTGGGGCTGGTGGGACAGCACAGCACACGCCACCAGCAAGCACCCTGCTTGTCCCCCTCCTGGCTTTGCTGCGCCTCCAAAGCAAAACCTCAGGCTCCCTGTCACCCCGGGGACTGATAAACTAAAGGGTTAATTTAGAGAGGAGAGCCCAGCACTTATATTAATGCAACAGAGAAAGCTTCAGACGGTGCTGAGGTTTCTGCTGTTGGAGCACACAGCACCCACAGAGGTGTAAGGCAGCCTACTCAGGCTGTATGTAGGGAGTGGGCAGCTGATTTTTTTTCTTAATTATCTAATTAGGTGCTACTTGCAAGAGTGAACCTCCCATAAATAAGGAGGTTCTGGGGACCAGCTGGGAGTTGTGACACCTGTGAAATGCAGGGCTTTGCTGCAGTGGTTGATAGGGGGTCTGAGGCTTGAGTGGTGTGGGTTGCTGGCAGCAACTGATGTGGTTTTGGGGGTCTCTAGGAAGTCCCTCCCAAGAGGTGGTTTTGCCCGTGCCGTGGATGATCCAGGGCACTGTTACTGCCTGGCCCTCCCCACCAAGAAAGGGCTGGAGGAGGTCATGCTGCCTCAAATGGAGGATCTTAAGTGCTTAAATAAATTACTAAGTTGCTGCTACTTAAATACTACTGGCCCTAAATGAGGGTGTGGGGAGGTTGGGGTGGATTCATGCTGCACCAGGGAGGATTTGGCAGGGCCATGAAGATGATCAGAGGGCTGGAGCACCTCTCCTATGAGGACAGGCTGAGAGAGTTGGGGCTGTTCAACCTGGAGGAGGCTCTGGGGAGACCTTACAGCAGCCTCCCAGTACCTAAAGGGGGCTTATAAGAAAGATGGGGACAAACTCTTCAGTGGGGCCTGTTGTGATAGGACAAGGGGTAATGGGTTTAAATTAGAAGGAGGTAGATTTAGATTAGATATTAGGGAAAATTTTTTTAGAATGAGGGTGGTGGAACACTGGCACAGGTTGCCCAGAGAGGTGGTGGATGCCCCGCCCCTGGAAACATTCAAGGCCAGGCTGGATGGGGCTCTGAGCAACCTGATCTGGTTGGAGATGTCCCTGCTCCTTGCAGGGGGTTTGGACTAGATGACCTTTAAAGGTCCCTTCCAACCCAAACTGTTCTGTGATTTTCTTATGCTGAGGGAAATGCCGCTGTTTTGGGGCTGGTGCTGCCAGCAATGGGCTTTTCCCCCTGGAGACCCCTTGCTGCTGCCCTGTGGGCAAGGTGAGTCTGGCATCTTGGAAGCTGGCAACAGCCTCTTTGGGTTTCACACAGGGTCCCCGTTCCCTTGCTCTGCTGTGGGGGCTGGGGAGCAAAGTGGAGGCGAAGGGGAGCTGCCAGGGTGGGGAAGCACCTGCCTTTGCATCTCACCCCAGGGGTTTCTGTGCTGCAGGGGGGTGCGTGGCAGGGGGAACATGGGAGGGACCATGACAGGGGGGTGCCAGGGTGGCCAAATAGCATCTGGGGGGCTCAGTAGCCTGGAGATGCCCTTTGCCTCAGCCACTCTGGCGTGGGAATGTGCCTGACAGCTCCAGGGTCCTGCTAGTTTGGGAATAATGCGTGTGCTTATGGCCTGATAACGTGGGGCGGGAGAGGTGTCTGTGCACCCCTCCAGATTGGGGTTTAACCCCCAAAAGGGGCTGTGGTCAGGCTGCCCCTTTCCGTCGTACTTTGAATACGTACCCCCCCCCGCGGTCCTGCGTGGGGTGGAAGCGTCGCTTCTCCTGGAGGCCAGGAGGTGGCAATGCTCCCCCGCGGCGGGATGCGGCCCGGCCGTTGCGGGGGGAGCGGGGGGAGGCCGAAGCCCTGCCCCAGCCGGGCGGGTCCCGCGGGAAGGGAGCCGGGGCCGGCGGGGCGAGCATCCTGGGGCTTGTCTGGGGTGCTCTCCCCGCCCCTAGCTGGTCCCCGGGCCTCGCTGGTTTGGGACTTACCCTACCCCTTGGCAGTTTGGGGATTTGTCGGCCGGCGATGCTCGCACTGGGAGCTGGACGGGGAGGGGGGTGTCGTTAAAACGTACAAACCTCCTTCCTACCGAGCAGCTCCATCCCGGATCCCTGCCGGAGCAGGGGGATGAGGACCTTCACGCTGCCCTCATCCTGTTGCCTGAATAGGGACTCCTCTTTCTGGAAGCGAGAGATCGGGGCATCGCGTCTCCCCTCGCTGTGCCTGTGCAGGGCCGAAGCCCTCTGCCAGCCCCAGCACCTTGGCCCCCCGAGAGCCAGGACCCTGGCCTCCCGAGAGCCAGCTTTCCAGCTTACAGTCCCTGCTCTCATCTGCATCTGCACTTTGTTCTCTTCCCTGGCCTTAGAAAACCACAAATTTGTTCTTTGTTATTGTGAAGTGTAGAAAATAAATAAAATAAAATAACAAAACAAAACAAAACAAAAACCAGAAACTGCAAATAGGCAGGACCACCCTGTAGTATCTGTCAGTTTTGTTCATGCTTTTCCTGTGTGGTTTTAAGTCCGTGGAAGTGGTCACCCTCCACTCCCACCAGCAGGATGGGATGCCCACCCTGGGGCCCCAGGGATGGGCCCTGCCAGGCCCAGGACCCTGCTTCATTCACCCCGTGGTGGGGTTGAGGATATGGGGCGGCCATCTCCCACAGGTCAGACCCCTGACCCCAGCAGCAGTGATGCTCTCCAGAGAGGCAAAGAAGGTTTTGTGTGGGAATTTCCTGCTCTGAGAGATGCCCCAGGGGCCAGTGGTGCTTTTATACCAGCAGGTTTTCTCTTTCCACCCCTGCCTCTCTCCGTACCCTTTGGGGACCCATCTTGCATGGCTTCTGCTCCTCCCCAGGGAAAAACTGTGCTTTCACTCAGGAACAGCCAGAGGGCACAGGAGAGCTGGTGCCACCTGGAGAAAGGAGCACAAAGGGAAATAGAGGCATAAAATTATTTATTCCAACAGTTGACCAGAGCCAGAAAACAAAAAGCACATACTTTAATTTCTGACGACTGTCCTCCCTGTCAGAATGTGCTTTTGCTCTGAGATGTTCTATGTGCTGCTTTCCATGACAAGAGTCCGGGCACTTCTCCTGCAGGGACATGCACACACAGGGCTACTTCTCTTGGAAAAGTGGCATTTGGATTGGATACTGAACATGAAAAGGAAAAGCAACACAAGTCTGTAGCAGCAAGATAGAGAGATGCTGCAGGTGTCGGTCCCCTTTGTAAAGGACCTGTGGCTAAAAAACATTGCCCGCTGTGGTGCTGTCAGTGCAGTATCATTTGCAAATGCTAAATTCACTGAATTAATTTCTTTTTATGCCCCTAAAAAAGTGAGGGGGGAAGGCAGTGCCAGTGGGAAGGGCTCTGCAGGGTGCTGACACCATGTGAAGTGGGCAGCCCCTCGCAATGGTTTGCCATAGTGTCAGATACAGCACTTGCCGGAAACCTGCACTGGAAAAATCCCTCCCACGCCTGCCCTTGGCTGCTCAGAGGAGCAGCAGGATGCAGGGATTCCTGCCCTGACTCGGTGACATCTGTTAATTTATGGTAACGCGGCTGCAGAGGGGCACCACGCACTGCCCGCATGCTGTGGTCAAGGCTTGGCTCAGCCAAGCCGAGGTGCCAGCGTTTGGGTGGCAGTGGTGGGTCTGGTGGGTGCGGGGTTTGCCTGGAGCTGGAGGGAAATGCCTGACAGAGCAAACCCACATCCCGGTGGGAAGGGCCAAGTTGGGGTTCTGCAAAGGTGAGGGAGGCCTGGCGGTGCCCCTCTTTAGTGTCTCACCTTCCCATCCTTGGTGGCATGTGCCCCTGCAGAGCTGTCAGTGACTCCTGTGACATTCCCCTATGTGACTGCTTGGTGTGATGTAAACGGGGGAAAAAGCTGAAGTGCTGAAGCATGAGGAAGGCCACTGGCAGCATGGGCAGTGACCGCCGCACACCTGGGCTCAGCTGGCACTGGTTGCAGCATCTCCAGCAGCACCCAGAGACTGCACTGGCTGGCACGCGTGCTCTGTTATCATCAAAGAGCACATCACCTTGAAGCATCGAAATCCGTGAGGACATCACCGGCTTGCTCATGCATCCTCGTGTTTTGCTTCAGGCTGCAGTCCCACCTGGTGCCCCAGGGGAGCAGCTACCCCAGACCCACACAAACCAAAACAGAGTCCCATCACTTGGGCAATGGGGAAGTGAGGGGACTGTGTCTGACCAGGAGTGACTGCTAAAGGAGCACCTAGCCCATCACTGCTCCTCACCTGCTGTTCATACAAACACACATCCGGTATTTTACAGTCCTCAGAAATTAGTTGTTTGTTTTCCTTCTGGAGGACGCATCTCTAGGCTTTTGTGGAGGGGCTATTTGTGCCTGATTTGCCCTAATTTTACAATGCTGTTCTACCTCTCAGCCTCAAGAATACAAGACCTTCTTGAGAGAAACAACGATACCACTATAGGGCCCTGGAAAACTGAGGCCAGAGAGCAAAGCAGTGCTGTGGTGGCTCACAGGCAGTCACCAGGCGATAAAGCAGAGGTTCCCAAGGTCGTACACTGGTGATGGTGGTGTAGCATGAGCCTGCGCAAGCCCCTCAGGTTTGGATGGCATGAAAACTGCCATGCAGATGTATTTCATGCTGTTAATATTTGCTGGAGTGGAGAAGGGTTGGGAGGATTTAGTAAACCATCCTTCCCTGTCTCCTTACTCCTGCTCTACTGTAATATTTGCAAAAGAGCAGCAGCTCTTTGCTGCTGAGAAAGTATCTTCATCTTGCTTTGGCTGGATGACCCTCATGGGAAAAGGCAATCATGCGTGTCCCTGCCAGTACCTGCCCCTCTGCAGGAGGCTTATCCTCTTGGCCACACTGCTGTGCTCGTGGCTCAGCTGCATTTACCCCCCTGCGCCTGAGCAGCAGGGTTTCCCAGCGCCAGGGGCAGCCCTACTGTAATCAAACACATGGCAATGCTCGCCTTCCCCTTAAAAAGCATCTTCTGGGTCATTAGAAGCAGCCTTTTTCTAAAATTAGACCTCCAGGAAATTCGATTGCTGGAACAGACCTTTTCCATTTGGAGAAGAAACAGAAGAGACCTCGGAATCAGACTTAGCCTTTAATTCCACTCTGCGGAGCTGGAGCAGCTCAGCGGGGTTGGAGGCGACTGAAGGTGCAGCAGCACCTGGCAGCTTCACGCCTGTGCCCCAAGACGGCTCTGGGCTCCAGGAAAGCCAGAGCACCCCGTGCTGTGGGCTGGTAAAGAAGTCCCTGCTGGCACTGGCACTGCCCGTGGGCTCCTGCTGAGGCAGGCAGCATTTCGGCTTTCCCCAGAGAGCTCAGTCGGGGGGGCGGTTTTGTCCCTCCACTTTGCCCACCTCAGCAGGCGGCAGGACTGATTGGGACATGGGAGCAGAGTGAAGTGCATCTGCCCAAGTCCCAGTCCGAAGTTACTGAGGGGCATGGCGTGTGACGCTGTTTTTAGTGCATGGGTGCTCCGGCTGCGGCATCTCCACTTCCTCTGAGGACGCGCTTCATGTGCCCTAGACACAAGTGTGCCCTCCTGCTAGGCTGGCGGTTTGCATCCTCTTGCACAGGGCTGCCATTTTCCATTATGAACAAGCTCTGAAGTAGCCTCCTTTGCATGGATATTATTTTTTTTTTAAAATGATTGCTCAGGCTACTTTGAACAGAATATAATTGAAATTATGTTTTTCTAAATATATATCTAAATGACATGATGCCCACATGGTGTATTTCCATGTTTCTGCATTGCCAGCAGTGAGAGCTGCCTGCAGGCAGACCCAGGCTCTTATTGCTGGAGATGCTTTTGCCCCATGGGTGTAACAGCAGCCAACAGCCCGAAATCTCCCAGATGGCCTCATGCAAAGCACACACCTGGTTACACTCATTGCTCCTGATCATGCATAAAGCCTCAGTCACTCCCCATTGGCCTGGCAGTGTCATTAGTGCCATGGGCTGCAGCTCTGTGTGGTTCCCAGCAAGTGCTGCTGGGGGGCTGGATGTGTCCCACTGCTGCGTGGCAGCCATGAGAAGGTAAGCTTGGTTTGGGGAGGGGGCCTGTGCTTCTTGAGGGGCATGGAGGTGGAAAAAGCCTATTTTTCCTGTTGTGTGGTGGTTACTGGAGAGGGAGTTTTCTTGGTACCCCATTGCTGTGCTGGGTGGGTGCTCAGAGGAGTGGCTGTAGTTGTGCTGTGAGGGCATCCGGACAGGCTTGGCTCTTGGGTTGAGTGTGGCATGAGCCAGTTTGCACCTGAAATCAGGGTGAGATGTGTGTGGTGGCTGTGTGCCTCTGTGTGTGTGGAGGGGGTGGGTGGCTGGGCAGGGGGTTTGCCCAGAGATGTGGTATAGGACTTGGGGCAGGGTAGCTGTGGGTTTTAGCTGTTGGCTGGGGGGCAGGAGCAGCTCTGGTCTGGCTTCTGCCCACCCATAGGATGCTGGAGAAGGGCAGAGCAGGGCTGTGTTGGGCATTTCCAGCTGTTCAGGGGCTTGAGGTTTGCTGACTGCAGTCTCCTGGTGAGGACCAGCATATTGTGGGGTAAGTTCCCTGAGAATCCACTGGTCACCCCGTTCCCTGGGTTTCTGGGTGATGGTGCTCTCTGGCTTCAAGGCTGTTCTCAGAATGGGGATTTTGGTGTCTGCTCTAGCTGAACTGGTGCTGCTGCCCATTTGAGGACCTAGCAGAAGCTGCAGGCTATGCTCATCACCTCTGGTCTCTCTGCCTGTCTCAATGCCCTGAAAACCTCCTGGGTTTCTGCTTGCTGATGCCAGAGCACTCCCTGAGATGTAGGTGTCAACAGCCCACAGGGCTGAAAAACTCCTGGAGATACTTGTTCCTCCAAGGGAGGGAAAGACCTCCATCCCTTCTGAAATGGTTGCATTAGCAGGGCTTTAAAGAAAGAAATCTCTTCAAGTTCATTATCACAGATCTCTCTAGTAGATTTAACACGTGATGGTGTGTCTGCATAGGTGTACTAATAGTTTCATAATACATTATATTCGTTTTCATCCAAAACAGCTTCACATGCTGAGAGGTGAAGCCTAAATAGAAAGATGTGGCAAGTGAAACAGCTTTCTGCCTCGCCTACCAGATCCCTCAAAGCCATGAGGTATGTCCCACAGCCTTGCTGGGGGGTTGCCCTCTCCTACTTCTCCAGAGCCATGCTTGGCTTTGATCTCTTGCTGCTCCTCCTGCATGAGCCTGTGCAAGCAGGAGAAACGTTGCATTGTGCTGGCAATACGGAGACAGGGACAAGAACACTTTAATCTCTCAAGTTCTGTCTCCAAACATCTGCCCTTGCTTTTGGAGAGGATGGATATTGCAGACACAGTTGCATTTACTCCCAGTCACCTTTCACCTCATCCACCAGCCCCCTCCTGTCAGTGCTACCGGGTCCCTCTCCATCCCTGCCCTGCCTGTCAGAAAGGCTGGGAACTTGGAAAGGGAAGCTGGCCCTGGACATGATCTGGGTGAGTGGCAGATGCCACTGAGCCCTGTGCCTTGGTGCCACCTTTCCAGCAGGGAGCAGGGAAAGCGCTGCAGTGGGGAGGAAACTGGGCAGTAGGGTGTGCAAGACTCCCACTACAGAAATGTGCTCAAGGTTTACTCCTCCCCACAGCCTGCCGACACTCGTGGCAGTGTTGCAGCCCTCCGAAGATGTGGGATTTTGATGGAGCAGGAGGCTGGCCCTTTCCCAGCAGGGCTGCAGGCACCCTGGGGGCAGCTGGAACCCATCCTCTGTGACTGCTGCCTGGGCTACAAATGGAGTGATGGCTGCAGCCCCCGCTTTCCCCAGGGACCAGGCTGGGGAGGGTGAGGCCTCTTGCACGGAGGACAGTTAGTGTTGAACAAGCTGCTTGGGTAAACCCATGGTTGCCAGAAGCCTCCTACAGAAGTAAGACATCCAAGCAGGGCCAGGAAACAACAGGTGTGCTGATGTTTGGAGTCAAAACTACCAGGTTTTGGACGTCCACAGGAATGAGCAATTTCTTAGATACTTTAGGCCCTTGCCTGTCCCAAAGATGACTGAGGGAAGCCCTGATAATTCCAGCTGGGATCTGCCATGTGTTTTCCCCACCTGTGCTGGCTTTGGGGAGGGAGAAGAGCAGTGGCACTTTGGGGCGCTGCACACTGCAGGAGGAGCAGGGATGGTCAAAGTAGGGAGAAACAGGGATGGTCAAAAGATGCAGATGTGTTTTGATTGGCTGTTGGCCCTTGTAGCAGAGCTGCTGTTCATGGGAATGCTCCCCTGTGACAGCTCTGCAACCTGCCAAGGCCTGCTCAGCTCAGCTGTGCCTTCCACGGGGGGCTGCTCTCATGTGTGGAGTGGGGATAATGTGCCTGGAGTCATTTTAAAGTCTTAAAACTGCGAAGAAAATCAAAGTGAGGAGGATTGCTGGTAGGTGTGCACACAGGGCAACTGCAGAGTGGCTTGTCCCCCCTCTCGTTTCTGTTTCAGAGGCAGGGGTAAGGCTCCTCACCAGCACTCTGCTCCCCTGTAAGGCTCTGGGTCACTAATTCCTTAAGAAAGCCACGCCCTGGCCCCTGCCTCATTTTCTTAGGTGATGCAAGTGTGGGCTGGTGTCTACTAGATGCTCTCCATCACCCAGCGGGTGGGGGGAGGAGGAGGAAGACCCATTTTGATCCAGGGCTGATGAGATTTCTCCGGGCTACATAAAGAGACTCTGCATTTCATTCCAGCTGTCCAGCAATAGACTATATTTAACTTAAAAAAAAAAAAAAAATCCACAGTATCAAAACACAGCAAGTCACAATCCAATACTCTGTGATATAAATAGGTGTACAAATGGTCCTCTGCAACCCCTCAGTTTGGGCTCCAGCATGAAAATGAAAGGCGGGCTCACCATCGGGATGCAAACAGCAACAGCTGAACATGCACCTGTTCCCTCTTTCCTAGGGCAGAAAAACTCGATACACCCAAGCACGACCAAAACCAAAGAAAACAGACTTGAGCCAGCAATGGACAACTTATCCCCCTCGCAGCCTGTAGAGCAGTGTCTGTGTGTGGCGGATGGAAAGGGGGGTGTGGGTCAGGGTGGGAGCGCTTGCTGGGTATTAGGGGGAGTGCTGACATCACCTCCAGGCAGTGCTGGTGGAGGTGAGCCTCTGTTTTGATCCCAAGACCAAATGTGCCATTTTCTTCGACCTGCCTGCTGCAAGCATCCTTAGAGCTAGAAGATGAATTGAGCTACTCTCACCTTGTCAGTCCTAGAGCCTACGTGAAGCCTCTACATCCTACTGCACTGTTTCCATGGAGGGGGTGGGGGGGGGTGCTACTTCCCTCTAGCCAGGGGGTGGGTGCAGGAGAAGCAGGACTGAATTTTAGAATGGCTGTAGTTATACATATGGATGAGAAGAGGAGGAAGGATGGCTTGTGGGTGGTATGGGCTCCTGTGGGATTCACTGTAACTAACCCTGGTTCAGCTGGTGCTGCTGTCACCGGGGATTTTACAGCACACTGGTCCCACAGGGGGGATGGAAATGCCGAGTTCCAGCTTGGAAAATAAATTGCAGTACTGGCTGAAAGTGCATTGTGTGTGTGAGCATGAAGAAAAGTCAGCTAGAAAATACAGGGGTGTGGTGTTATGCCATGGGTAGCAAGCGTGTGGGAGAAGCCATTGCTTTTGACTGGGAGGAATACTGGATCTAGCCGAGCTTATAGCTCTTCTTGTGTCTGGGAAGGAACTCTTGGTAGTGTCTTGTAGAGGATGCATTTTGCGTTGAATAGTAATAAAATACATGCATACACCCCAGCCAGAGTGTAAGTGAACTGCAGGGTCATCCCAAAACAAGCAGGAGGCAAGGCAAGGGTGGAATAAAATAGCTCCCTGAAGAATGAGGCTGCGATTCTTCTGTTTCCTGTGCATGGAGCTCAGTACAATACCTTCTGTGTCACGGCTAGATTATGATAAGGGGCAATTTCCAGCAGAACTGAAACATAATTAATAAAATGTGTGACAGTCGATGCAGTAGGGAGGAACGTGCAGCTTTGTCTCAGGAAGCATAGGATGCAGCACAGATGGAGACACTCCATGTGTCTAATGCTCCCTCCCGCACAACTGCATGCCGGAGCTGTTCCCAGCACAAAGCCCGCTGACCTTCCCAGCTGCAATTTCTGGGCACGTGTGCCATGGCTGAGAGTGATGCTGAGCCCTTTGGCAAGCACAGTCAGGCAGGCAAAGGGCTGGGAGGGCAGGGGCCACCTTACATAGCACCTTTTCCACGGCAAGTACAGATCTGCCAACACCGACGAACTTCAAAAAAATGTTAATGTGCTCAGCATTGAAACAGCTGGGCTAACCCAGAATGAAACTGGTTACAACTGGCCACAAACTTCAGAGAGACATTTGGTTTTGTTCCTACCTGGAATTGCTTTCCACCAATTAGTAAATCAGCTCTTCAGCCCGGCTGGGTTCAAGTACCAAGGAACTATTTAATTAAAGCCCTTTTTTTAAAACTTTTTTTTTTTTTTTGAGAAAGCTGGTTTTCACAATCAGTAAAGAGCAGCAGAAAATACTGTGTCACTGGCCGACAGGGGTGAAGCAATTGCATTTATTCTTCATTACCTACTATCGCTCTTTAGCTGTAAAACTTGCATCTAAAACACCTACATTTATAAAGCAGATGATACTGGGACAGCCTGGTGGCATGCGCCTTCGACTAGATCAAGTGTTCGCTGGCTGTGACCTCTAGCTACGCCGGCGAGGAGGCAGGGGTCAGTTTGTAGCAGCGGCACGGTACGGTGTGGCAGGCTGGAGCGGGACGGCGCGGCATCGCTCCCACAAGTGGGGGGTGAGTTATCCAGCCCTGACGTCAGTGGGTGTCCTGGAGGAGGTGGCCTTCCTCTGCGGCGTTCCAGAAAGAGGTGTAAAAGTGCTGGGTGATTCATTTGTCCCTAAAAAGAAAGACAAGCATTGCTGATGGAGGAATTAGCACTCATATCTCTGTCTTTGCTGTATGTGTCTCTTCACTGGCGTGTGAATTGCGGGCACCTTGCATGTACCTCCGGCTTGCTGCCAGCTTCCCCACCGCGGGCTCCCTCGAGGGTTTGGGCTCTGCCTGGTCCCTCCCTAGCACAAAGCTCTGGTCCCTTATGAAAGGAGGAGAAACAAGCTGTGGCGTGGGGGGTGTGATATTACACACAGGAGGGAGCAGACCCTCCTTGTGACCACTAAGGCTTGAAATCCTGTCTGTTGTCTCCAGTTTCCCCAGCCCCGCAGCTGGACCTCAGAGCTCATTCAGCACGTGTCTCCCCACTGCTTGCCATGGGGACACCTGAAACCAGGCTCAGGGGCTCACCATTGCCCAAGAGCACACTGCAGTTCGTGCCTGGGCTGGGGGGAGCTTGGAGGTGCTGGTTTGGATCAAGACTATTGGAAAAAGCAGAGGTTTTTATCATCATTATCACTACAGTAGGGCAGCTTTTGGGAAAATACAGTTTTGTGCTTGCTCCCCAGTAGCAAGTCCAATCTCTAAAGTTGATCCTGTCCTAAAGCAAAGAGTGAGAATCTGTCTGGTGCTAATTAAAATCAATTAACTAAATCTCCAAAACAGGCAGAAATAAGGCCTTTTGTTCTGGGTGTCTATTTGACAGATTTTGGAGCCTCCAGAGTGGTGCATCAGGTGTTTTCTTGGCTTCACCAATTTGATAGAAAGGTCAAAAACAAGAAACATTTTTTATAGAGCAAAACCTGAGAATAAATTATAAATCAGTCCTATGCAATATTGCTGGTGCCAAACTCCCTCATGCAAAAAAATGTAGCTGGCATATAGACATAACTGAAGCAATGCTCTCTGGAGACATGCGGCAGTCCCGGGGAGAGCAGCATTCTCATACGAGCCTTTCTCCAACTAATCCAATTCTACTGTCCTCACTAAAGCTCAGGGAAAGACAGCACCAAATGTCCCCCAAAAGGCCAGCAAACCTTCATAAGCTGAGAAGCTAATCCTGCCACTTTTTATTCCCAGGGGACCTTTTGTACAGGTGCTGGGTCTCTGGGATGGAGCACCTGCTGCTGGTCTGACATCTAATGCCACAGAAGATATGACTTGTGGCAGTTTAATGCCCAGTGAAAATGTCAGCTTGTTTAACCCTCCCCAGACGGAGACTTCCTGCACTGCCTGTCTGCTAAATGTTTAAATCCACCTTCTAAAAGTGAAGGTACAAAACCAAGTTGTTCTTAAGCCACACTTGGCTGCTGCTGTTCCCAAGCTTCTGTGCTCAAAGGCTTCACCTGGTTTCTTTTCAACACTTTTACCAGGTGGCTTAGTGAAACCTGCTAGCTATGTCTGCAGAGGCTCTGTGCATCCCTCCCGAGGCCTCAGCACAACTAACTTGGTGCTCAGGCAACACTTGGAGTTTGCACCTGAACCAGCCGTTCTGTTTCGGCAAATGTGAGAGGTACCCATTGGTCCTTGGTCATTGTGCTAGCTATAGCCAAGCTAGCAAGTGGTTTGGGTGGCTTGATGACTAGTTATAAACCTCAAAAAAGAGCTCCCACCAATCATAGCAGCAGCTTGTGAAGGTGTTTTCCAGCTGTGCTACTGATTCCCTGTTTGCTCCTGGTTAGGATTGTCTTTACCCCTTATTTCCCAGGTGGGAAAGGAAGGAGTGAAGCTTCTTTGTCTCATAGTAAACGCTGAAGCTCAATCTCATAACATCTGTACAGTCCTGCAAGCCACAGAGCTGCAGGTGCTACAGCACAGGTCACTGAGTGGCCACCCTCTTAACCAGTCCTTTTGGTAGAAATGGCCAAAGAGAGTTGAAATTATTGAAAGTTGTGAGCAAAAATCCTTTTGGTGATTGCTGTGGCAACATTAATCTTGAGGAGCTCATCCCTTGGCTTTAATGCAGATGTCAGAGGGCTCTTGGGTTTCATCTTTCCACTGCTGACCTACTAGGAGTTGATTTTTTCAAAGTGCTACTGTCTTGCAAGCCTCTCCTTGGCAAAGCAATGTAACTACACCTTGCTGTGGTGCAGCATCGTGGCAGGATAACTGCGCTGTTTTTGCTCTTGAGCACTTCCAGCCCTCCGTTAACAAGAATCACCAACTGGTGCTTGTCTTCTGAAGAAACCCACTTCACTGCTGCCTGTGTTGTGTGGCTTGCATCTGAAAATTGATGTTTTTTCATCTATCTTCCTCTAAAATGACAAATTAGCAGCTTTTCTGCCTGCACCATGTTATGGATCTTTGCTTTCTGTGGAGCAGCCCAAAAAGTTGAGTCCAGCACCTCCATTTGGATACAGGGTAGTTGCTAAATTCCTGTTTCTGGCTGGCCAGCAGAGCATTATGAGCCACTGTTTAGCGTGCAAGGCAAGAGAAACGCAGCCTGACTTATTCCCATGGTTCTGCCATGGGTTGCTTTGGAATTGAGTAATGTAACCTTACTGCGTACTGCCATCTCTCTGCTGTACAACAGAGACAGCGATGTCTATCACTTACAGATGCAGGGGGTTGCCGTTAATATTTGGCTGGGACCTGTGAAATACTGCTTTAAACTTAATCTGAAGGGCCCTCCACACATCCATGTCATGTTGGTTTATTTCTTCTCCGGTTGCTAACCATGTGCCAAAGAGCCAGTTTAAACATATGTCTCTCACAGGCACCACAGGACATGTGCTCAGTGAGGGGCTTGTGCAGTTCTGGAGGCTGGGACTGTGGATTATGCTCTGTCATTAGCTCTGGAGAAGGACTGCCTGAGCTGGGGGAGCAGAGAGGTATTGGTGCCTGATGTGGGCTCACAGCAAAGCGCGGGCGTTGGGCAGGTAGGAAGCTTTCTGGGAGGAAAGGTGCTGCATTAAAGCCAGCGGGTCTCCAGCTACCAGGAGAGCACCTGGAGCTATGGGGAGGCCAAGACATGTTCCCAGTGGTGTAAACACTAAAGGAGCTTCCTACCCCACCAGCTCCCTGGGGGGATCACTGACGGGCGCCCTGCCCAGCGCAGGGCTCTCCTCCACCCTTGGCAGGCGACCACCCTGCTCAATGCACCCTTGCAATGCCTCCAAGGGTTCAACGCGCACCGCAGAGCTGGGTGCGTTCAAAGTCAGGCAGGCATTTCTGCACTTTCTGCCTGCAGACGGTCAGGCAAGGAGACACACGTGCTCAGGGGCACTTGCTGCTGTGTGACTTCTCAGCTCTGTTCGCAGCAGAAGTTATTTTCACTGACAGGGTCTGCTCTTCACGGAAAATGAAAACGTGCCTTAAAAGCAAACCATCATGCTAGGTGAGGCCGGGAACTTGTAGGGCTGTGGGGTTTGCTGCCATTCCCTCACCCACTGCTGCCTCTCTGCAGGAGCGAGGGGCTGGGGCAGGTCTCGCCTCTGCAGAGCTCGGGTGGCTCCCAGTTTTGGCAGCAGATTGGTGTTAAGCTCCTCTCACTGGAAGGACCCTCCCCAGGTGAGAGCAGCAGCCTGGTTTTGCCCTCTTTCGGCAGGGCTACTCCTGCCACCTTTTAGGAGTGGAAGAGCAGTGGGTTGCTCCCACCAGGTCCCTCCTGCCTGTGCACAGCAGGTCTGAGCTGAGGTCTTCTCACCCTGCCGAAATGCCAGCCAGGAGCAGAGGGAGCACTCTGCCTGGACGCAGGATTCAGCTTTGCACATCATGTGTGTAAATCCCTTCCCCATGCAGCCCTTCCCCATTCGGCCACGGGCCTCCTGGCCACAATGGCTCCCAAGCTCCTGGTTAGCACCAGGTCACAATCCTTGAGCTTTGGGTACTTACCCTGGAGAAGAGGAGCAGGGACACTGCTTCAGCCAGGAGCACACGCTGTGTTGTAAGGGGATCCATTTCCAAAACAGAGAGATGCTGCCATCAAGTCCCTTTCAGGGTGAGGGGAGGAAAATTCTCTTTTTTTTTTTTTTTTGGCTTCCCCAGTATTGTTTTACTCTAGAAGCTTTTGACAGCATGCAGCTGCGCCCACCACCCTAGATGCAAGGTGCTGCGGGGCACCAGTCCCTTGCCAGATAAAGTCTCCCCAGGGGCTGGAGGCTCTGGTCTTCGCATGGTGCCAGCAGATGGAAGGAGGGGACGGCCCCAGTCAATTCAGCAGTACAACACGATTTACAGCAAGCGCGTTTCTCAAGACATCTGCAAGGACAGAGCTTCACTGAGCATCATATGTACACAGAGAGCAGAGGAGGCCGGGCTGAGCCCTCTGCTACCATAAAGCAGTCAAGGATGGACTCGGGGTGCGGAAAAATGTACCACTGGTTTGCTTTTACATACTGTACATGTATCTATTAATAGCTCCTTGGCATTTGATGTTCATAGCCGGTTTCCTTTAATGGTGAGCGTAAAAAGGAGGCAAAACGTCTTCAGCTACTTCCCCCTGGGAGGAGAGAGAAAGTAGCATCTCCAACTCCGCTGGCTGAGCAGCCTGCCCAGGTGCCACCTTCGCCAGGGGTGTCTCCTTCTCCTGGCACCTTCCTCCTCCTCGTTGGCCGCCCACTGCGTGCTGGCCGGGGCCAGTCCTAACCCATGCCGTGCTTGCCCCATCTCCGCTGCTCAACGGGATCAGTGCAAGTCTCCGTCGGCTGCTCTGCACCTCCGCTCAGCTGGATGGGCAGATGAACCGGGTTCAAACAGAACGAAACAAAACAAAAGGAAGAAGAAGAAAGACAAAGGGTAATGAAAAGGTCCATGGCCCACAGCTGCCAAAGGAAATCTCTCGCCGTGATTTTCTGACCATACTTGTCCCAGCCACTACAGCTGCTGTGGGATCCCCTGTTCTTTGTAGCCTGTGAGGAGGGAGGGGAAGGGAACATGATTAGTGTTAATTCCTAACAGGAACCCTCGGTGAGGCTCAAGCGAGCCACCAGCCTGGTTTACCAGCAGTGGCAAACCATGTGAGAGAATACGGGGGGGTCTGCCACAACCCCTGTTGCTGCCAGGCTACCCCGGGGCAGGCTTAGCCCGGTGAGCTGCCCTGCCTTGCTTTAGCCAATGCCTGCCCCATGCAACCGCGGGGTGTGCCCACCTTCCCGGGCACAGTGACGCGGCTGCAGTGGCCACCCTGGCCACTGCTGTGCCTGCCTGCCACCGGCCCCAGTGTGTGCAGAGGCAGGTCTGCTTGGAGAGGTTATAAAGGCACCAGCGGCCACCAATTCCAGTACAGCCCAATATTCCGTACGAATTCCAACCTTTATGGAACTGCTGTTTTTTTCTGCCTGAATTTTTCTGTATCGGAGCACATTTTTTTTCTGCAGTGCAGGGGAAATATATGCCCTCATACAGTGCTCCAGAGACCCTGCTGTTCCCAGGCACTGACCTAGCAGCTTGCTGGTCCTGCATCCGACACACACACATCTCTACTTGCGTTCTACGTCTGAACCTCGTCCTGCTAGGAGGAGGCTGTTTCCTCTAGTCACCTTTTTGTTCCCATGCTGGCTTTTGCTAACAGAGCTCTCCAACAACAGCCAATTTGCACTGCGGTTTGCAGAGGTGAACAAACATCTCTTGGAGGAGAAGGGGGAGGCCCTTAATCACAGGCTGATGTTGACAAAGTTCAGACACAGACCTCAGGGTGCCTCCGTGGGTCCTTTCTCTAATGTACTTCTCATTGCCTTGTCATGCACTTGCTTTGCTCCAGCCCAGCAGACTGACAGGTGCTTTTGTCAGGGCACAGCATCCAGTCTGGCGGGACTGGAGAAAACAGAGATTTCCAGCAGCAAAACAAATTGTGCTGGGAAAGTACCTGGATCACCTCTTCTCTTCTCCTGGCTATGGTCTCTAACGCACCTCCCGACCAAGGCAGCAAAGCCCTCGGCAGGGCTCTGTGTTGCCTCACGCTTGTCCCCAGCAGACACCGGCACCCTGTTGTGTTGCAGCCAGAAGGATGCTGCAAGGGCTGAAGCAGCCTGTCCTGCTGCTCGTCACAGCCCCTCGGGGACTGGGACCCCACTTCATTTGCTGTCCCATAAACAGTGGCTGAGGGGAGACTGCAAATCCCATAGGGGGGATCTGGGGAGGGCTGAGGGGAGGTTGCAAATCCTGGGGGCCTAGGGCAGGGAAGGGCGATAGGAGAGCACCTGCAGCTCTTGTGCTGACACAGGAGAAGGAGAGAAATACTGTTGTGTTTTGGTTTTTTTTTAACACTTTCCTAGGTGGTTGCAATGACTGAACTGGAAGCTTTACCTGCTTTCTTTTTAAGAGAAGCTGAGATTGTTATTACAATAGTATCAATGCGAAGGTCTCCTTTTTAAAGGAGCAAACAAACTGTCCTTACCTGCACTGCCTGCAACAGTGAAGATCTTTCAATTAGAAACCTAAAAAATCTAGAGGCTTTTTTTTCTTTGCTTAAGTAACATAAGTAGCCTGTCACTTTTATATTTTGAATTTCAAATGAGTCTGAAATTTCAAACCTCAGAAGAACACATTTCAGAAGAAGAAAAAGCATTGATGCTTTTTAATATTTCTTTCCAACCCTTATGTCGGCTTTTCCGAGTCCCTTAAAAAAGCTGAACACAAAATACCAGCAGGTGCCACGTCTATCTTTAAGGGACCTTTTGCTGAACTAAGAATTGGCCCCAGCAAATGAACTTCGCTGTACTTCGGAAAAATCCACGCATTCACCCAGCCTCGTCGGTCTGGGTCCCCTGCTGCTAAACGAGAACAAGGAACAGAGGAGGAGGTTAATGGCACTTATCAGCACGTATTACTCTGTACTGCATTACTGCCCATCATGTGCAGCTGAAATGAAAGACTCTCACCTCTTTCAAACAGCTTTTTCTAGGAGGAAAAATGATGATTTATTATGTATTTATGTTCTAAGCGCGAGTCAGCTCTTAAGGCAAGATGAGCTGGTTGGAAACCTGCAATATGGGCTTGTCTACCGCATGGGTTTCGTTTGTTTAGGGAGCACAGTAAAAAAAAAATAAAAACAAACCCAAAAAACCACACCTGCATGGACCAGAGACTTGGGGCATAAATCCTTAGCTAAAGTAAGCAAGGTAGGTGATGCTTACAGTGACTTGCTTGTGTAGTCGTGCCTTTTGTTAAGATATAATAGAAATCCTTTCAGTTCTGCTATGAGTTTTGAAGCTGGCTGGAAGCCAGTTAGAGTGGCCGAGCCTGCATTTCTCTTTACTTGACCAAAGTAAGTCAAAATATTACCTGTCCTGTGCTAAATGTATTTATTAAGATACTTCAAACTTAACTTATTAAATAGTTTATACAGGAAGATATTTATTGCATTTCTTGCATAGCAATAGCTATTCTGTACGAAGCAGCTTTATGTTAGTACACCCTCAGTACAGTTACAGTGCAGTTCTGTAAAGCAGACAGCTCAGGGATGAAGGTTGAGTTGGTCTGAGTATCTGCACACAAAGTCACTGATTTAATCAAGTTTGCCTGAAATTGCACTACTTGTGTAAACCATTGCCAGTAAGATTCAGGCGAAAAGAAACCAGTCTGTGCACAGGCTGTCCTACCGGGACTGGGTTCATGCAGAGGGTGGCATCAGAACGCTCTCAGGGCTGAAATGGGTCCCTGCCCTGCTCCGAAGGTGCCCCTGGGGCAGCCTGGGGGCCATTTCAGAGCTGGGGAGAGAACACGTCCCCAGGGCTGTGCAGCCACAGGACAGACACAGAGACAGGCGGACACACAGGCACACGTACAGGCACACGGCTGGACTTGGGCCAGGAGCGGGCAGCGCCGGCCAAAGCAAATCCCAAACAGCTTGCCTCGGCCGAGCACTTGCTGCTCTCCATAGGGAGCTGCCCAGGGTGCGAGGAGGAGGAAGAACAGAAACGAACTTACCTTGTGAAACTTTGATGGTGAACAAAAGGAGGCAAAGGAACATGAAAGAAAGAGAGAGGGAGAAGTGTAACTGTAGACAATATATCCGAAACACATGGAGAACCAGAAAAGAACGAATAAATTTGGGCTGCAGAGTAAACAGAGAACAGCTGCTCTACCATGAGACATTCACACCAGGGCTAAACATTATTTACAATCCTTGTACTTAAACTGGATCGTTTCATTTGGGGCTCTTGTTTAAAGAGGATGGGGGAATCCTCATCTGTTTTCCAGCTCACTGGCCCTGAGCTGCACAGGCTGGATGGACCAACACTGCTGAGCGATGCACCCGAAAACGCTTTCTTCTGTGACATGAATTGCTGAAGGAAGGCAGTAAACAGCATATCGGACAGTGCATGGCACACCATTCACGGTCCATAAGCTGGGAAATCTATACCTGATGGCTTTTTGGCAGTTTTGCTGCTGAGTTTGCTTGTGCCCACAGATAAGTCACAGCTGTGGCATGCCTCAGCCCAGATGGGTGCTGCAAACCCCGGTGGTATTTAACATTCCTACAATATTTTAAGAACTACCTCAGCATTTTATAGGAAACTGCAAAAATGGGTATTTTAACTACTCTCCCCAGGCATAGTTCCAGGGGTGGCTCTATTTAGATTTAAAAAACATACCACGTCTAAGAGGGCAATTTGTCCTCAGAATTTCCTTCATTTCATGAAGGTTTACCAGTTGTTTTCTTCTGAGTCTCTCAAGAGCTTTCTGCTCCCTTTCCTTCCCAAGGCAGCTGCATTACCTGCCCTAGCAGGGGTCCTGTAGAGAAGAAAGGCTTGGTGATGCTTTCCAAAGTCCCTCGGAGCCTGAGCATACAATAACCATGCAGTCATCTGCTGCTGCTTCTGGCAAAGTCTAAGGGCTGTAATTAGCAAAGGAGTGACAAGTGGACAGCATGATTACAGGTAATTTCTTACTACTGGCTGGCAATCAGCCCCTGAGAGTCAGCTACCTGCTGCAGAAACAGGGGCTGCAGCAGGAGTCCCCATCCTGCGACACCACAAGCGACAGCACCTTTGCGTTTTCGTGCAAGTTGTTAATTCAGAGACCAGAAGCTGAGCGAGAGTTTCTTTCAGGAACCAGGCTCGACTTCTTGGCTGTGTTCATTGGAGGCAAAACAACGCCTGGACAAACAGTTCCTGACTTCTGTCCCCTATGCCACCTGCGTGTCACATTACTGTATTGATTTCTGAGGTACTTCTGTAACCTTTTATAACGAGCTCTGAGCAGCTAGGGAGTTCCTGGAAAGGCCGCTCCTCCGTGTTCATTCTGCACAATGCAGCTAACACAGACGTGTGCTGCGTGGGCTGGGGACAAGGTGTGCCTTCAGCAGAAGGGAAACTTGCCCGGAAAGCCTTAGGAGGCCCCTTTTCCAGTCGGTCTTGGCCAGCTGATTAGCTCTGTTTTGCCTCAGCTCCGTGCCTCGTCCCCGCAGCCGTGACAAGGATTTGGAGGAGAGCACGGTGAGGCAGCACTGCCCAGCCACCACCAAGGGTGGCTGGGTATTTGCAGCAGCAAGGGGAGAGCCCAGATTAATTTTTTTTTTTTTGCAAAATAATTAAGTACTTCCTTTTAACCTACCTTTGCCTTCAGAGAGCAGGTAAACCGAAGGACAGTTCCCAAAGCCATATGGCTGCTTAAAGAAGATATCTGTGGCGTTTAACAGAGCCAGCTGGCAATTCATTTAAATTACCAGAGAAAATGCCCCATGCCATTGTGCTGCCAAAAGTAATTAAGTGTGACTGCAAAACTGCATTCAATTAATCTTCTTTCTGGGATTCATCCCGCTAAAGGGCACCTTACAGGAGATGAAGGCTGGATGGGACCCCCCGAGGTCAGCTGGTCTCTTCCCGTGTCCCAACTTGCTCCTAGCAGACGTGGGTCTACCCGCTCTTGGGGTCTTCCAGTGACAAGGAGGGCAGATCTCTTCAGCATTTTTACCTTACTGGAGGGAAAATGTCTCCTCATTTCCACACAGATCTTTCCTGCTGATATTTAAGTCTGTCTTAGGCTAAACTGCTGCCCTCTCACATTTACTAGCCCAATAAACCTCTTTATTGCCTGCTGTCTCATGGTCCTCTGGACTCTCTCCAGGCTGTCCACATGAAATACAGCCTCCAGAGTTGGCCACAAGCCTGGCCACAGCTTTACCTGTGCCAAGAAAGGTGAGGGCACCACTTAATGTCCTGCAGGCTCTGCTCCTACCTGCCAGGGCGGTGTTTGTTCCCTCCACAGCAACGTACTCCTGTGCAGCTTGTGACTCACTGCAGCCACCACATCCTTCTCTGAAAAACAAGTTGTTCCCTAGCCTGTATTTATGCAGTTGATTAATCCCTCCTCGGTGCCTTGGACTTGTCTCTACTGAGTAGCATTTATTTTTTTCAGACCATTTCTTCAATTTGCTTGAATCCGGACACTGCCCTGACTGTGCCGGCCATCCTTGCCACCACCAGAAGTGTGGGGCTGGTAAGTCCCTTCTCTGGTCCATCATCAAGCCATGAATGAACATACTGAACAGAGCTGGATTCAGGAGGGACCTTTCAACACGCCTCTCCTTATATCTTCCCAGTTCAGGAAAATGCATTCAGAGAACAGTTCTCAAGTGTATGTTCACCCAGATTACATCTCCCTGGATTGTTGGTGGGAATGCTGTGTGAGATGGTGTCAGCACCTGAAAGTCAGGAGGGATGGTTGACTGCCGCCACCACTCACAAAATTATTTCCTCTGCCACAGAAGAGAATCAAGCCAGTCTGACATAGCTTGCTCTGGACAAACCCAGGCTGATTTTGTTTCTTTTTATTTTCTAAATGCATGAAAGTCACTTGTTTGATTACTTCTTCCAGGAATTGAAGTAAATCTGATTGGGCTGTAATTCTTCTTCTCTTCCCCTCATTAAAGGCAGTATGACATTATCCCCAAAGCTCTCCCCCTGGACCAGGCTCCCCCTTTTAACAGCAGAGAACTAGCACTAGAAGATGAAAAAAACATCATGATCTTCCCTAACTCTCACCCAGCTTTCTACTGGCTAGTACACAGGCAGGCCCTGACCCGGGGAGCGAGGCACTCATCCCATCCCTCAGGGAAAGCCGGAGTGGGGACCCCAAGCCCTGGCTGCTTCCCACCCTTCTCCTCACTGCTCCCCCACGTCAGCTTATGCACCACCCGTTGTGCCTTGCGTCTAGCCCATCAATGTCATATGGCACCCTCACAGGGACACAGTTGAAGGTAAGGAAGACTGGAGGTGGGCAGTCGTTTCATATTTTTTTAACTATTTCCCACTTGCATGCAGATTCAAGTTGCAATGGTGTACAATTTCTGCCCCACGTATCAAATAGTTTGTTTGCACACAAACAAAACCCAACCAAAGCAAATTGTTCCCTGGCAGTGTTCTTAAACAAAATGTGTTATTTCTTGCACTTGAAACATTGTTTCCTTTTAAAGTTATTACTTTTTTTTTTTTTTTAAACATGAAGGCAAAATATGAAAAAACAAATTATTTTGGGTCTGACAGGGCTGTTTGATCCAGCTGGGAGCAATTGATCTCTTCTGTTCTTTGTACTGATTGAAAAATTAGGTTTTTTTTTGTTTTGTTCTCCATCAACCAAGAGCTGCTTTATTTAGCCATTATTTTCTCTGCATGGTAAATAATCTTAAAACCCAGCTATCTAATGAGACAGCAAGAAACTGCCAAGGGCTGCAACTTGTCAGGTGGTTAACATAAGACACATTGACTCCTCGTACCATTCTGCACTGCTACCAGACAGGCTGGGATGAAATACTGTTGCTATGGTCGGGGACCTCTTGGCTGAGCATCCCCACCACATTCTGCTCACCCACCCTCTGCCTCCCAAATTGGTGCGGTCCAGCCAGGTGTGGGGAACAGCTTCGGGGTAATACTTACAAGCAACCAAACTGGAAAGCCAGTAAGGCCTTCCTGAGCCCCAGACCCTCTATCTGGAGGACTCTAATAGCAAGTCATGGTTTCATCTGTAGTTCTTTATGCAGACAGATACCTTCCTGCCTCTCCCCATAGCTGCAGAACTGGGTCCTGCCAGACAGCGAACTGCACACGGAGGCTGTCCAGCAGAGGAACAGCAGAAGAGCGTACAATTATGAACACGTAATTATGGGATTACATACAAATTGGGCAGATTCTTAAAGACATGTCACAGATGCACATTGATCCACAATTTATCCTCAGAAATAACATGGGCTATCCCTGCTCTGTGGGTACATCTGAGAGGAAGCTTGGCAGGGGGCTTGCAGGGAAAAGCAAAGGACAGTGCTGCCTTTGTCCTGAGGAAAGTCTTTTTCCTTGCTTATGTTCAGGTTTTTAATATCCATCGTTCGCTCTGTGTGGGGATTGCCCTTAACACAGCCTGTAAATTGAAGCTGGCTCAGAAATTAGCAGCTGTTTTGGTGAGGTTTAACCCCTCCGTTTGGCAGCTGAAGATGTTCACTGGTTTGCTGCTGTTGTTTTCCATTTCATCTTTAGGCAGGTGCCTGGCAATTTCCTGAGATTCTCTCTCCTCCTCTGTCATGCAGCCACAGATGTCATCAGCAGAGATGACAAAGTGGAGCCCCTTCAAACCAAAAAGCAAAAGCTGCTGGTAAGATGTTCTCTGGGAGAAGCGTTTCCTTTGGGAGCTACCTGCCCCACCAGCCTGAAGGATATGATTGATGTGGGGCAATGCTCAACAGCCTCTGCCAGCCTTTGGAAAGGGGAGTGGGGTCTTGCAGGCACAATCAGCACCCCAAGTTGTGGGCTACATCTGGCTTTGGAGGCAAGGTGAGGCTGTCACCTTAACCCTCTGTGACACAATACAGGTGATACGACACAGATGAGATACAATTTTTACACCAGTAAAAGTCTTTAGCAGGTAAAGTTACAGAGCCTGTATTCTAGACTGGTAATAAATACTAACTGGGTAACGTAAATTACATCTGTTTAAAAAAAAGGATTCCTCTCTGCTTCCTCTAGACTGATGTTTTGGAGGCTCCTTAAAGAGTGTAGGGGAAATCCTAGAATCAGCTAAACAGTCCTGCTCAGCCCAAGAACTTGGTGTGAAACATGAAAAAAAACCCTTTTGGTAAACATATTCTGGGGAGGGTCCAGGAGAGTCCTCAGGGCTCTTCTGGGGACAGCTGGGCCTGTGTGCTCCCTGGGAGCAGAACTGGCCTCGCGGGAAGGTCTTGCTAACTGTAGAGATGCAACCGGAATCGTGAGGGAGAAAGGGGCCTTCTTGTTCAAACACACAGGCGGATGCGACTAGGGCAGAAGGAGCTCCCGACAGCAGAGTTCACAGTGCTAGGGGTCTCACCCCTTCCTGCAGGGGAAAGAAAGATCCTCACCCACGTGGTGGGATGGGAGGCTCTTCCAGATGAGCCACAGGGCCCATCCCAACTGCCTCCCAGCAATTCCTTTGCCTACTGTGTTTCTCATGGACCTGCAGAGCCCATCCTGCGGCTCTTCTTCCCTACAGTGGAGCCCGATGGCTTGCAGCGGCATTAGCTGGGACCCAGCAACACGGCCATAGAGGGGAGAAGTCAGGGGGGTGAGTGCGCTGTACTTACTTGCAAGAATGACCATGTCCATCCCCCAAAATATACTCATAATCCAGCCAACCATCACAATCGCCGTCAGGATCTGAATCAGAGCAGCAGCAATGTTCAGCCAGAACACACAACACTTGTGCCTGTCGGGGAGGTCGGTCCGGGCTCCGCACAGCACAGTGAAAGCAGACACAAATGTTCCTAGGGAGAGAGCAGCAACAAAACAACCAGTGAAATCCATGGCTTCATGCCGAATTCCCTCTCTTAGACCCGCTTCTCATGGCATCCCACTTCTTGTGCTCCCACTACAGTGCTGAAAACCTAGAAACACTTTATAGGAGGACAAACAGAGGCACAGCCACTTGAACAAGCTACTGTCTCTCATTGAATTACATTGATACGTATATTGGAAAACCAGGACACTCTTTGGGTTTTGGCTCCTTTCCCCCCACCCAACAGTAGCCACTTATGCACCCAGAGTTAGAGCTGGCTGTAGGACTGGCTCTAGAAATCTGTATGGCTCTGGCAGTCTGTTGCTATTCACAAATACTGCTCTAGAAGGAGCACACACAAAAAAAAAAAGTGTGCTAATGTGGCACTGCATCTTCACACAATGCTTTCCACAGTCGCAAGCTGTTACCTGAGAACAAATTTTAACAAGGCAGAAGCAGCTAAGCCAGTGCTGGACCCAGGAGAGCTGGTGTCACAGCCCTTGGCTCTGCTTGAGACCATCTTACAAAACTTGCAAACACCTTTCAGACTTCCTAAAACAATTCAGATGAAGCATCTTGATGTATGAAAGTTAAAGCTGGGGGAAAAAACCAACACCACAGCAGCCTTTACAAAGACTCTTCCTGAATTTACCCCCTTGGACAAGCCTGATCATTTATTAGCAGCTGATGTCCTGGGCCTGTGGCCAGCTGAAACCCACAGCTCAGGGAAGCCTAGTCTGTCCCACAACCACCCCGCAGAAATACACAGTATGGGCAAAGAGCAGGAGAAACTGTTTCTGACCTCTATAATGTACGAGCTGTTGGCCAGGAGGTTCAGTCACCTGCTCTAAGAATACATTTCAACACCCCCCATTGTTATGAATTGTGTTTGGGTTTGTTTTTTTAACACAAATACAGCATTGCTAAGGTAGGTACAAAGTTGTAATTTGGATAGTACTGGATAACGTGGTTCTGTGAAATGCTTTCTTTAATGAATGTCTTAAATTAAGAATCCTGCAGCATGATGTCCAGTGGTTTCTGCAATAATTGTCCTTTTTCCTATCAAAGGATGGAAGCCTGCAAATGCTCTGTAAGACGTGAATGAAGGAGCTCATCTTCAATGCACATAAGTGCCTTGTTGAGCTCAGGAGGGAGTCCCTTGGTTTGACTGAAAACAGGGAGTCCAGAAGACCTCACTAGACAGAGGGAGCAGAAGGATCTGGTTAGGAGCAAAATACCGTTTCGTCCTGTACTGCCAGGGTGGTGGAAGAGATAATCTCTTCCATTGCTGCCTCCTCTTCAGTGGGTCACAAGGATAACAGGCACTTAAGATGAGGAATTGCCGGGGAAGGCTGGCTACAGCCTATTTTTAATCTCACCATCCTCTGCAGACTTCAACTCCAGCATCTTCCTAACACTCCACCAGCTCCTGAAACCCCACTCATCTTCCTGCCACTGGCTCGATCTGGTTTCGTACTCCCACCCTTTCATACTCCCCTTTGCTGCACGCTGAAGCCGGGTGCAGAGCAGCCACAAAGCAGCACCGCGGCGGAGGGGAGTGGGTGAGCGCTGCTGGGGCGGTGGGAGGCAGCCCTACAGCACAGAATCACATCACCGGCAAAGAGAGGGGTAGCATCTTCTCCCACGTGAGACAGCCCCCCCCGGGCTTTGTCCTCTAACTGTTCGGCTTTCATGGGCAGGGTTTCACCCTCTTCTCCACCAAAACAAAGGGGTCTGCATAGGAGAAAAGGGGAAATAATTTTAATCCCAAAGGATGTTGTGTAAGCCTCGCCACTCCTTGTTAAAAGAAAGGCTGTCTTCTGCTCTGTGGCTTTGTCTTCTATGTCTTCTGTCCTCCATGTGGGATTACATGAGATCTCCGCCTCACTTCACCCATCTTTTTCTTCCTTTATAGTGTCTCCAAAGCAGAAGGAAGCCTGGAATATTCCCCCATGCTTCCTGAAACTGTTCTCTGCAAAGTTACACCACAGCACTCTCCCAGATTAAATATGGATTGAGGCAAGATCAGAAAATGGGTGTTTACATTTTCCCATCAGGATGCGAAATCTTGCCAAATGGAAATGCATGTCTCCTTTTAAAATGAAAATTAAAATCTTCCCCTCTCGCCTTACCTTTAACTCTTCCAAGATGTGTTACAAAAAAAGGTCATAAATTAGCAATAATTCTTAAACTACAGCTTCAAATCCTTCCAGTGAAGCTTTTAAGATTTTTACATCATTGAAGTGAGGTGCTGAATTAGCTAATTAATCCCCCAAACAGCACAGTGACTAAGCTCATGTCTAGTCCCATTCAGAAGGGAATAAAGCAGACAAAGCAGTTAAGTGTGCCTCTCTGGATAGGGAATTGATCCAGAAACTAGGATTAAAATCTCATGAACCTTTCCTTGTGATTCCCTTTTCAAGCCGCTTGCCTACTCACGGGAGCCAATTAATTTTCCAGAGCCAGTACATTTTCTTTATTAATTATGATTAGCTAATCTTTGAGGGGTTGTTTGCATTTTTAAATGCAAGACCAGAGAGATGCCGGCAGACATAAGGTGGAAGTAGTCTTCCTCTAGTCCTCATGTGCTTTAAAATGTGAAGTCCTCATGTGTTTTAAAATGTGAGTCTTAAATGCATTTGTCAAGGTAGATGATTTCCCATTAAGAAGCCATCGTGGTTACACATTGCCGAATATGGAAGCGTTTGCCTCTGGAAGCAGAGAGGTGGAGAGGAGGAGGAGGAAGGCAAGTGCGCCGTATCTGCTGATACCGCCTGGCTGCCTCAGAGCTGGGGCACCGAACCGTTTCCCTTCCTGACCAAACATTCGAGCGCTTGTAGACCTACAGCCTAGCGATCATAAACTTGGTACGCAAACGCCAGCTGGGATGATGTTGGCCAAATAAATCAGCTGTCTAACAAGGTCTCGGGCTGTGAGTGCAACCAGCAAACACAAACTGCTACCTTCACAAGCAGATGTAAACTAAAATCCCCTACAGTTATGCCAGCATAACAGAAGTAAATTATATGAAGTCTTTCTGATATCTTCCCAACAAAAAATACCCTGAACACAGTAAAATCTGAGATTATTCTAAACTGTGAATTAACACAGCCTCTTCAGTGACAGAGGAGAGGCGTTGGACAGAAAATGTCCTCATGGGGCAGGAGGCCCCACTGCAGACAGCCGGCCAAGCCATGCAGCCCACCAGCACCCGGAGCCAGCTTATACTGGGGGCTGGGCAGAGGGACGGGTGGGCACCAAGGTTTGCCATTCTGCGGCAGCTGCGGGGCAGAGGGCGAAGATGCCACACACAACGAGGCTGGGAGGGGATGGGAAGCCGAGCTTTCTCTTTCAGCTCATCTTGTCTCACTTGCAGCAGTGTGGGCACCCCCACGGTACTGGGCAAGGGATGAGAGCCCTGGGAGCCTGCGTTTGCTTCTGCTGCTGACAGAATCAGGTTATTTTTAGATTACACCAGTAAATATGGAAAGCTTTTTGTGTTCAACAGTTTAACCCATTGAACATGAAGGGGGTGTGTTATCTGTAGACAACACTGTAATGGAAGAGACAAATGAGGGGGGTTTTGCCCATTCTCTCCTCTCTGGACCATTGTCACACAGGATAAAGTCCCCTCTCCAGTTTATGCTGGTACCCTGGCAGCCATGGCCTTCCCAAGAGCATCACCTGCTGGTTCGTAGCCTCACAGAGTACACCAGAACAGTATGAGAGAGGAATAGTTTTGCTGTTTTTTCTCTTAGAGGAAAAACTGATAGCTTGAAGAGAGCTCTGCTGGGTTATTACTGTTTGGGTCACTCTTCTGGGGTGGAGGAAGACACGAGGCCAAGCCCACAGCCTGTCCTGCGCACAGTCTCTGCTGTGCTGAGTGCAACACTGACTGTGTTATGGAATACCTTAAGCTGCATGGGAGAAGTTCTTTGTTCTGTTTTTGCAAGAAAACCTATCCTGGGCACTCCTGCAGAAGCTTCAGTCAGACACAGAGCTTGGCATGTTTCACGTGAAGGACCTGACTGCGAGCAAACATCTGATGGCACCTTCCCAGAAACATCAGAAGTGGGAGCCCGGTTGGAGCCAGGTTGCAAACCAGAGGGAGACGAGACACAGATGGCCGCAGCCTAAGTAATTCGAGCTCACAGACAACTTGTTAGGCTTCCCACTGACTACCAGATAGCTGAAACTCCACAACAGAAAGCATCCATCTCTGCTGCAAGGAAATCACATCTGACGAGCTGCCCTGTTCCAGGTCGGGGAACAGAAGCCCAAATTACTGGAGTAACTGGCAGCACGTGGAGCAGCTGCTGCTGGTTGTGCTCCCTACCCTACAAAAGCCTGCAGCCAGGAAGGGGCTGGGAGACACCCCTTTCTCTTCTTGTGAGTCTGCAGGTAGTTTAAGGTGGTCCATCATAGCACTGAGAGTGAATAAGGCAATAGGATGGTGCCTCTTTTTCAGCTCCTGGAGGGAAAAATGGGACCATGTCACAACTCAGGAGCTGGAGCACAGCTGCAGGTAAGCACAGGGAAGGAGAGGGAAATGAAACTTGAGGTGTTTGTGGGAGCAAGGAAGGCTGTTGGATTGATAGTGGGAGATGTAGTTAATGAGTGTGTATTTTGTGGGTATGAGATGTAGCTGTATTGTGTCAGGGGAGTGCTCTGTGTGGGGATGTGTCTGATGTGTCTCTGAATTCTTTTAAGTAAAATGATTATTAGCTGTCATTAAACAGTGTTGGCAGGTATATGAGGTAGATGTTGTGGATGTGCTGAAAATTCATGAGACATGCTGGCTCTTGCTTGTGTGAGTCAGAAAAACTGTGAAAGAAGGATAACAAGGATTGCACTTGTTCCCTTGGTGTTACAAAGACATCCTTGGCTTTTAAGTGTTGTGAACTTGTTTTTGTGCTCTAGTCTGAGCTGTAAGGAGTTCTTCAGCTGTGGAGGCCTCTCATCCTTGCCATCAATCTATATGCTGAGCTGTAGTCCTTTGAGTTTTGATGAGGGAAGGAGAATGACAAAAACTTTTCCAAGAAAGGGCTATAGCAGTGTCTGCTGACGCTGAAAGCTCTTCCCCTCTGCTTAGGTGGGTAGAGCTGGACTTTAACGCTGAGGCTGGTTATCTGCTGAAGCTTCCTAAAGCAGAGAATTGTTTGTGTCTTTGCTTGTGAAAACAGATGCAAAGTTAAACCCCTGGAAGTCTTCTGGCCAGTGTGCCCTGGTTCCACCTGGCTGGAACTCACTAGGGCTTAGGCTGCATCAGAGAGAACCTGCCAGTACAGGTGTTATCACCTAACCCCTCTGAGATAAGAGTGTGTTGGGTTTTTTTTCCCCAGCTGATCACAGCTCTCTGAACAGAAAAACTAGTCCAGAACAGCATTTGATGTACCTGTTTGTGTGAACTACTATGGCTTTTGCAGTTTGTGAGTGCAGTGCTCTTGTCAGAGTCTCCACCATGCCTCTTCTTCCCAAGGCCTACTCAGAGAGGTGTGATTGTGGGCAAGGGGCATGCAGTGGATCTCTCTCTGGTTTGCAGCAAAAGTGGAGGTGTGGCAGGCTGGAGGGCTTCCTCCTGAGGAAGATAACCATTCTCAAGTATGTGGGCACAGCTCTGTGGCCAGATGCACCCCTTTGCCAGCAGGTGTTTTCCCACCCAGTCTCCTCAGAGGCACTCAAAGCAAGCAATGGAAGAAGCAAAGCCACTGGCCATTCAGCCTCCTTTGAAAATAGGTGCACACAACTACAGTTGACCTACTGAAGCAGAGCATTCAGCTGAAGTGTCTGTGGCCTTCTTGCACCAAGCAGCTTGGGAGCGCTGGAGAACTCAGGCTGCTGCTACGGGTTGGGGCCAGTGCTTAGTCCAGAGTACAGAAGCTGTCATGTACCCAGTGATTCTTCACATGTTAGTGGGTGCTGGACTTGTTTCTCTCAAAATATAAAGAATGTAGAGATGGCAAGACTGCAACACAAGGCTGCAGCATCAGCAAGGTTTGGGTGTCTTGCTGAAGAGAACATGTAACCTGAGTGTTAGTGGTATCTCCAACATCCTTCCCCACATAGTTCACTTCAGATGTGGAAATAAGCCAGGACTCAGTGCAATTACCTGTTTGGTTTTTTTTCTAGAAATAATGGTAGTTTAGGCCAACATCTTAAAAGCTTGAATTTTAATCTAAAGTTTTTGATTAAACAGCAGCTTTCTTCCCCTTTCCAGTATCCATACAGACCAAAGCCCACCCCTGCCAAAAACGGTGCAAGATAGGGCTAGGGCAGATACGTAGCTTTAACAATTTGAGGGGGAGGAAAAGCAGGAGCAGCAGACATTTGGGAAAACAAGAGGCTTGCTTGGTCCCAGGCAGCACCTATTGGAATTGTAAATCTAAATCCCATGTGAGCACGTGAGGTATAACAAGCACTGCTGCAAGGCGGGAACAGATGTCTGATGTGCAGACACCCAGCAGCAGTCTTGTGGAGAGCAGTGCTGGGCAGGACCTGGGCGAGAACCACGGTAGCTGAAGGGTTGGAGAGGGAAAAGAGAAAGGAAAGGAGAAGAGTGGAGGCAGCAACTGTGACAGAAGCTAAATGTTGCTATGGAGAGTAGCTCATGAATTTTCCTCTGTGGCCTGCTATTAAAAAAAAAAAAGCTTTGTGTAGCTTCTGCCAGTATGTTGTTTTTATTTTCCCCCTTCCACACTGGAAGGATGTTCAAAGTGAATTCTGTCTCTGTCCAGTCCTTTTAGTCTTGCTATGGACAAAAATACAGTCGCTTGACAAGTGAAAGCTGGCACTTGAAATTTTTGTCTACGCAGGATTTGTTCCAACTTCCAAGTCTGCAGAAGGCAAGCTGTGTAGAGGATTAGCTTTCTGGTTTCCCTACATACATGAAAAATGTCCAGCATGTCCTAAAGCATTACATGCCCATGACTGATCACAACTGTGTCACTACATCGCTGTAGCTCCTGCACTAAGCCAGCTCTGCATCTGCTTGTTATCAGTTGGTTTGTGTTGTGCGGCCAGAACAGACTTGACAGTGTTTATGTAGCATCTACAGAAGACGGCCCACGTGCAATTAAGATAGCACTGCCTTTGCATCAAAAATGAGATTTATTTTCTTTCTCATATTTAATGCTTTAGAAAAAGTTAACTCTTCTGAAAATGCAAACTTGTTTAACACTAACTTCAAAACTTGACTGCAGCAAACTTTCACAGACTTCCAAGTCTAAAAATACACAGCAAAATCTTGAATTACATGGGGGGGCTGCATGAAGGTGAAGTGACTTACTAAAGCTTTAATTATACATGGAGCCATCGGCATTATTTTTACTCTGCAGCACTGCAATGTTTTGAACGCTTAAAAGCAGCCACCCATAAATAGTGAGATTGCAGTACAGCTTGTTCCACTGCCAGACATTCCACAGTCCTTGGGTGAAGTTTTCCAATCCAGTTCTAAGGTTTAATTCTGTTGACTTGATGTTTAAAATTAAGGTGTGCTTGAAGTGCTTAAGAGTGGAGGATTTCTACTGAATGGAGATGCAGGGCCCAACTGCATAAACCTCCATGGTGGAGCAGACCTCAGATTTCTGCCAGGAGTTGCTGTTGCTGAATTATTTTTGCAAGTTGTACCTACCTGACTCACAAACTAATTTTTTTCTCCTCTTATATAAAAGATGCAGTCCCAGAACTGCGACTGACATTTTTGCATCATGCTTTTTAATAATATGAGCCACTGGAGAGAACATGTAATTTCCCGGAAGTAAAGGGAAGAAAAAATATTGCTACACAGAAAGCTAGACGTAGGAAGTGGGAAGGGTATATCAAGCAATACCTACCACCTACAGTCACAGAAAATTAAATGCTTAAGATAAGCTTATCTACACCAGGAGTATCATCTTTTGCCATACTTCTGAGATAACATGCCACAAGGATAAAGTCTTTGCTGCTTATCACAGTATTTTAGTTGATGCTCAGGTAAACTCTCTGAACACAAAGCAATCTGTTGCTTTCTCTTAGCTTCTTCCTGAGGTAATGCTAGTACCTCACTAACAGTCATCTTCCTTCCTGACCTGTTCTGGTTCCTGTTTGGGTCACTCAAGAGTCCCTGGCTGTCCCAGTTCCACTGTCACTATTCATTACACCTGTCCTGCTGACTGTGGTGGTACAGAGATGCTCTGCTGAATGTAGAGAAGTCATCCTTTGGGCACAGTGAGCAGTTTGAGCTCTGCATAGACTATTCTGGCTTGCTTCTTGCCCATAGCTAGACTGGCTTGGTTAAAGCTAATATGGCTCCCTAGTAGCAGTCTGCAGTTTCTAGGGTAGATGTTTGCTATGAAGCAGACCATAGGCTGCCTACACATTACAGATGGGGAACAAAGAGCCAGGGAGGCTAAATGACCGTGTCCCCTGTTCTGCTGCTAGCCAGGGGCATCACTATTTAAAGAACTGAGACACTGCAGCCTTGTTTCTGCTTGATGCTTTCTTTCTTTCTTTGCTAATGGAATGAGGAGAGAATTTTAATTAATTAGTGTCCTTATTAAGTATGCCAGCATTGAGAGAAATAATGTAATTGGCTTCCAATTAAAGAACAAACAAAGGGAGAACAAAAGGCATGATCACCATTTACAGCATAGGGCACTGTGCTATAAGCTCATCCACCTTAAGTGGACATGCTCCTGTTGCTCTGTAATTTTATCACAACTTAAAAGCTCTCTTTCATGAAAACAGCTCTACTTGCTGGCTTCTCTCTGCTGTCTCCTGCCATGCAGAACTTTCTGTATTTGTGCTCTCTGATATTAAACCAGGTGCTTATTCCATCTCGTGCTCCCCTCTCCTTCCACCAGCTATCCAGAAACACCAGCGTGGGTGCTTCACCATGTCTCTCCTAGTCCCAGGCTGCTCTGCACCTGCCTGCTGCTGGAGCTCAGGATCCATGGGACAGAGGAACCAAGGAGATATGGAAGGTTGTTTCAAAAATATCTCTTATTTTTAAGACTATGATACTAGTTCACAGTTCTCAAGCACCTCCAGAAATCAATGTTTTGTTTTCTTGATGTATGTCTGGGAAAAGAAACATTAAGCCATTCCATTTTATGCTATTGATATTGAAATAATTTGGATGTGGCTTTTCATCCAAACTTTACAAACCTGGAAGCCTCAAGAGCAGAATGTCTGGAGAGAGCCCCTCCTTGTTTCAGAGTGGCCATGAAACTACTTTTAAGGAAAGTTTTTTGGCTTACTGACACCTCCAGTTCCTAAAGGCTGTGTAACAGTGGAAAAAATAATGAAGGAAAAAAGCTATGGATTATCAAGAGCTTTCACAAAGGCTCTTGAGAATTATGCAGTGATGAACTGAAGTTTATTGTTAATTGTCTGTATCAGGGAAAGCTCTTTCTTGACAGACACAGTGCAGGAGACGCAGGTGTGCATGACCCTCCAATCTCAACTTTCACAGTACTGTGAGGGCTCACTTGGTGTTTTCCTGGGAGAAGCCAGATCAAATGTTCGCTTATTTTCCTGCCCCTGCCCTCCCACAGCTTAACCCAGTGCCATTCGTGCCCCTCTCAGGGTGCTCTAATGCAGCAGGCTAATGGTCTCTCTCCCCTGCCCTGTCTGTCCACGTTCAGCCAAGCAGCCGCAGTTCAAGGTGAGGTCTGCAGCTGCACTGCCTCTCATCTGTTTTTCTGACCACTGTCTTCCAACTAATTCTGCCCTTTGAAGCTACCTAACTGTGTCTGCTCTGCTCGTGGAAGGACAGATTAACTACTTCTAAGATTCGCTGAGCAGTGAATCTGAGCTTGCTGCGATAGCCTGGAGTCCTTAACTGTGAAGACAAATCATGTTAATTAGGGACTACCAAGACACAAAACAGAATTCATCTTATTAGAAACTTAGATGGGGATGCAGAGCAATTAGAGGCATTGCTACAGATCAAGACAGCTAAAATGCAAGCGTAAAAGTGTGCCAGCCTCCAAAATCACCCCAAAGTACAAGTCATCTTTTAAGTAGTACAGAAATGTAAAACAAAGCTGTGACATAAATGTTCAGAGATCTGCAGTGATAAGTGTGCAGAAGGTTAACAAAAAAAGACTTTTTTTTTTTATGCAGAAAACTCAGTGCATGCATTTTATGAGCCAAAGCATCTTGAGTAGGGACATAAAGGGGATATGATGGAGTTGCACTCTGTAGTCTGGAGGTGCAGGGCTGCATCTAGGAGTTTGCAATTCAATTTGGGAGACCAGAATTGAGGCCTAGCTTTATAGCTGCTTGCTAAATAATTCTGAAGCTGTAACTTTATTCCTGTAGTGCCAGAGTAACATCATTAAGGTGTTAACACTGCTACTTTCAAGTGTCATTTCTATTTAGATAGTCCTTGTTCCAGGAAATTTACCATCTTTCATACACCTAAGACGACAGGGCTATATCCCTGCTGTTCTGTTCAGTGCTCCCATAACTCAAATAATGACCAGGTCTTGCTTTTAAAGGACAATTTTCAAAAAAGCACTATTCTTTCTTAAATGAAAGGTAAAGCACTTTACCTACTAAAGCTACTGCAAAGTTGCTGGTTTACTCATGTACATAACATCTGAAATAATTAGGAGATAATGCTTCATATGCTAAACTTGCCTTTGGTACCTTCAGACGATTCAGACAGATAGCATGAAATGTTTGTTTGTTTACCTAATGGAGAATATAAAGCTGTCTTATCCTACTCAGCAAAACTGTAGGGAACACTTTCTGCAGCTTAACTTGTATCCATTTTAACTGAAACTTCCCACACTGGCATCCCTAAACAGCAGATACAAATGTGATTGATTTTGTAGAAGAGCAGCATGGGATGAGGAGGACAAGGATTCACACAGAGCTGGCTGCAACTACTCCATGCCCTCTTTGGTGAGGAGGGCAGCCACTGTAATTGTAGAGGGGAAGCACATAGTCAGAATGAGCCTCCACGCATGACCTGCTATCCTACAGTCTTGCTCCTACAGGGAAGATGAGGAGAAGATCTGGAGTCTTCCGAGTCTCTTTAGCTCCCCATGAAAGGCCCCAGGCAGGCCAACATAAGCAAGTCTCTGCTGGCAGTGGAGAAATGAGCTGTGGTACCTCATGCTTGACATCACCCCAGTGCAGGCTCCATAAATAGAGCAGACTGGAGTGACCTGTGACTTTACGAATTCTGTGAATATGAGCACCAGCCAAGACAAGTGGATTCAGCCCAGCTAACATAGTTTTCTAAAAGGCATTTTTCTTATTAGGGTGGAGAAAATGTGGAGATTATAGAGGCTACTGCACTGTCTGCATCAGCAGGCATCCTGTGACACTGTGGATAAGGACTAGATGACCTTCAAAAGTCTCATTCAGCCTCAGCTAATCTATGATGTTTCAATAACTTCCACTACTCTGTGCAAGGCTTAGCTGTTCTATCTCAGTTTCTTTTCCCAGAGCTGTGTCCTTCTGCCACTACACAACTAACAGCTCTTGAACATAGGGCTCTTCATGATTTTTCAATTTATTTTTGAAGAGCTGTTCTAGTTCTTAAACATCAGGTGCAATTACTCTCATAGCAGTTGGCATGCTCAAGCAGAAAGCATGCTTGTGAGTTGCTTATGTCAAAACAGGTGAACTTCAAGTCAATAGTCCCTCCACTTTGACACTGCTCCCCTGAGCGCATGCAGGCTCACACCAAACAGCTCAGCCAGCCTGCCTTTGTAATATGGGGAAACAGTGCTATCTATAGTGTGGTCTTTCTTTAAAAGAAATATTGACTTGGATAAAATCGTAATTTCTGCAAGCTCTAGTCCTCTTCTGTTTGAAAGCAAAGCTACAAGAAACACCACAGCTCAGTTGAGAAGGTCAGAAGAATAGATGTTCAGGAACTGGGTTATCCACAAACAGTTAATGCCTTTTACATGTCTTTTCATCTGAATGCTCCCTGCACACCACCATATCTAGGGGTTCTTGCATTCCCAATTTGCAGGAAATAGCATCGATTTACACTTATTTCTATTACAGGACAGATTTTTCCCTTTGCCAAATAATTTCCAATATTTGTCATCTAGCTACTGGTCAACATTAGATAAAAATGCATACACATTTGTTGACAGATATCACAAAGAACAGTTTTCAACATCACAATATAGCCTGTAACTATTCTGAGTGAAATATGAAAAGTAATACCTCTATTATACAATGATTCAAGGACACAATTCGTCAGAGGTTAGGGAAGATTTACATTGTGTGAGATATACCAGGAAAGTGTTATACAAAGAGAAACTGGAAATTATCACAGTTCTATGCTGCCTGTCGTTCTTTTTTATAATTCACATGTTGAATAGGTTACAATGAAGTCAGGGACAACAGAAAAATTGTGTTCTCCTTTGCAAAACTGCTGGAAGCACTTATCTAAGTGTTAAAGGATGCAGCTGAGATGAGATTCAGACTTTTAAATGTCCCTTCCTGCTTTAGTGAGATGCCATCAGACCCAGGGCAGCAGACTGACACTGACACACAAGACTTCACAACTTAAAGATGATGTTTTTCTGCTTCTGTATGTTCTCCAGTTTCACAAACTGGAATTCACTACGGTCAGTTCTTACTCAGTTTTCCATGGTGTTTTCTTCTTTCTAGGGTACCAGTCCCGTAGATGAAAGGGAATTCACATTTGCTGCTTGTGCATCAGCCAGGGCCAGGACCTCCTTGTGGTAGGCAGTTTATGAATCTTGGAAGATGTTCCTGGTCCCAAAGAGCTCATATTGCAGTTCTTGACTATCCCCAAAGCTATTCCTGCCATATCTTCTCAGGAACTGGTGTTATGTCTCTCAGGAGCCTGTGCGTCTCTGGAGCAGCTCAGAAAGCCCTGTAACCTCCAACCCACCAAGGACCACTATTTGTACTTTGCATAGCTTCCCCAGTTCAGGACTGTAGAGCAAGTGTCAGGGAAAGCAGAGGAACACATCTCCTTGGAAAGTAGGGGTGGGCGTAGAGGGGAAAACACTTCTAGAAAGGACAGGCTTAGCTGAGGGACCATCCATCTAACCTTTATTCGTCCCTGTGTCGATGTTATTTTCCTACTGCCAAAAAAATACATCTGTATTAGGCCTGGATTCCTCTCTGACATAAATCCATTGACTGCCATAGAGTTACACTGGGGATTAATTTGGCTCGTCAGGTCTAACCTGAACTTGGCAGCAGTTCAGAAGTGCAAACAGCAGAAAGGCAGTTATTTTAAATAATGGTAACGGGCCATGGCAAACATTATATGCCGGCTGCTCTGTGTGAGGCTGACGAATCAAATCTGAACAGGAACTTCAACGGGGCTAACATAAATGTGCATCCATGCAATTTGAGCAGAATGAGAACTTGTAGAAAATTGATCCTATATGCATACATATGCTTTCCTAACTTTTTAGCAAGTCTGCTGTGCTGTACAGGCAACAGGCTCTGTTTTGTACAGCAGCTGGTGTTGCTATCGGTGCTCCCTAACTGAGCAGGACCATGGTGCCTGGTGATCCTGGCAGGCTTTCCAGGCTCGCCTTGTCCCCAGAAGCTGTATAGCCAGGAGACTCGTTATCCAGCTCCTGTAACCCTGCAGCTTCTAACATCTGACTGTGGTTTAAGCTCATTTCTGGCCTGATTCACTGTATTAGCATTGACACTGTGGTGTGAATTTAGTTTATGGGACTGCACAGTTGAAACTAAGGTGAGATCTACATTTTACCCCACTACAGAAAAAGGCATCTTGTAAGTCTCCTTCATCAGCAGAGCTGTGTCAGTGTCACGCGGCTCCACTTGTCTCTCCAGCTACCCTAACCACCTTCCTCCTTCCCTCTGCCCTGGAAATGTCACAATGTTACCTCAATTTCTCTTCTTTTACAAATAAGGCTTCTGTCCCCTTTGAACCAGTTTTCACTAAGGTCTGCAAAGAGTCTGGGTGAGTGTCAGGACCTCTGCTCCATCTGCAGTATTTCTGGTTCCTAGTTCTGAAGTACATTAGTGTCTTTCTGCTCTTTGACATCTTGCTATCTGCCTTTTTTTTTTTCTTTTTTTTCTTTTTCCTCCTACCATATCCTCAACATCTCTTGCTCTACATCGCCATCTTTCTTTTCCTGTTTCACAAAGCACACACTGAGCCTCTGCAATTCTCTTCTCCCCCTCTTCTAGTCTCTCCATACCATGCCTTTTAAACTTCATCCACACGTGAGCCTTTGTGTGCCATCTCTATTTCTATGCCAGTGACTCAAACTCCTGCATCTCTTTAGGACACTTCTCCCATGTCCTGCCTAGTCTTTCTGGGATCTCTGCTGGAACATCATCTTGTCTTAATGAAGATGGCAAAGTCAAACACAATTTCCTTACATAGTGAATGTTTCTCACTGATGACAACAGTGTGTCATCCTGCAACACAAAACCCCTACCTTGAATTAGGGATCTGTTGTAGTTCCTGTGAGACCCAAAGTAACTTGTTGCAACAATTTATTTCTATAATTAACAAGTGTCCCCATCCATATTAGGAATTTACAAAAGCTAAATCAGTTAAATCACTGTTGTGTGATTTTTATTTTTTATTTAAGACTAATAGGTCATGTAGATATCTGCAGTTCTAACCACTAAAATGACAGAAGTTTATACTTTTCCCTGTTTAAAGTCATTAAGTAGTGGCAGAGACAGCTGTTCACTGATGCAAACTGTGGTGAGTTCATGTTTAGTGTTTTGGGTTTTTTTCCTGTCCCCTTAAAGCGTGGGTTACTGCATGCTCCCTGAAAGAGTGGACCATTGAGATACTGCTATAGACCACAATGTTCTCTTCCTGCTTAAGAATTCTTTACTCTTCTATGCTAATCCCTTCAGATGCCTGAAGTGTACTTCTACAGTCATTACAGCTTCCTACACTTAAGTATTAAATAACACCACACTTCTAGCTAAAATAATTAATTTTTCTTTCAGTGATAAAAACATAGCATTTTTTCTTCCCTCACACTTTATAAAATAAGATTTTTAGTACAGTGTTGTACAAAAGCAACAATCTGACACATTAGAGCTATTCTACCATCTTTTATTGTGCCTGCAATTAAAAAAATAAGCATGTATTTTTAGCTGACTGTGCTACAGAGAACAATCTGATAGCAGAAGCCTGTTATTGTCATTCAAAGGAACATTTGCTTAACCAGAGGCAGTCATGAAAAATTACCTTAAATTTTACAATTAGTGTTTTCGAGAGAGAAATAATTGTTCCATGCAAAATTCAAAGATGTCAATGCATTAGGACATCACAGAGCAGCTGCATCTTATTACTTCCCTGGGAGACAGACTGGAACAGGACCACCAGCTCTCTGGGAACATCAGTCATCCACAGCAATCTAAGTGTCTCTATCTCAGATATTAGGGCTATTAGGACAGTGCAGTAATCTCAGCAGAAGGGCCCGCTGTGGGATCTGCACTGTGCAGTCTGTAATGACTGCACTGTGCTCTACAAATGGAACCACTGGCCTATGGCAGCTCGTTGCAGGGAAAGGCAATAGCAAGTTGGCACACAGGATGACAGGGGAGAAGGGAAGTTTATGTTCAGGATTCATGGATGAAACTGCTTAATGAGAAGTTCCTAAAGGCTGTGCAGACTGCCTTAGTTCTCACCCAGAAAATACTCCTCATGTAAAAAAATGAATTTCTAAACACAGTAAAAGCATTGGGTGCTTATATCTGGGCTTAGCAAAATCAGAATCATGGGTGGGGCTGGGGTGTAGGTGGAGCAAACTAGCCTAAATGCATGATTTGTGAACCATCACTATGCACAGTGAGCTCAAGGCTGTAGTGCTCCCATGGCAGTTCCTACTGCATTCCCCTGCAAGAAACTAGAGGCAGCTAAGGACTCTAGAAATCTTTGCATTCACCTTTGTAACTTTCTTTGTATTCTTCTCCACTGTTGCAGGAGGCCCAAGTGTTTTGGGTCCTTTTCCTTTCCAGAAAGCCTCAAAATCAACCTGTTCCTGCAGAGGTAGAATGAATATAGAATCATAGAATGGTTAGGGTTGGAAGGGACCTTCAGAGGTCATCTAGTCCAACCCCTCTGCAAGGAGCAGGGACATCTTTAACTAGATCAGGTTGCTTAGAGCCTCATCCAATCCAATATTGCTGCTTAAGCTCTCCAGTAACTCTGTCTCTGCTCTTGGAGGGAACTAGGTGAACATGAGCCACCATCAGGATTGTGTTTGGTCTTTTGCCTGAATGTTTGGAAACTGGAATGATGCTTTGTGTAAAGCCCACCATGCCTTACCTGAGAGATGGTAGGGCTGGCAGCAGTATGCTTCAAGCCCATGCATGTGCCAGTAGCTATTGGCCATATGGAACTTGGCTCTTCTAGCTCATCTGATGAAAAGCAAGACCAGATTTGGGGTAGGATGACAGTGGGAAGAAGATTGGACAGAGTAAAGACAGTGTGATCAACTCCTCTTACTACTAATTGAACTAATAATGATCAAAATGTAGAAGAAAGGTCAGTCAAAGGCTACTACAATACAGAGATGCAATTACAACTTTAGGGGTAGGAAGTCCCTAAAACACAGAATACTTTAAGGAAGAAAGGAGTATCAGGAGGTGTTGGGCTTGTTGCTGACACATTGGCTGGCTGTACAAAGCAGAACATTGGCTGGCTGGCTGTACAAAGCAGAACTTGTCTGGTGCTGTGGGGAAACTCAAGTCCCATCATTGCCAGCTGAGTGGCAAATCACACAAAACGGGCGTAGTGTGCACCATGCATGGGACCCATGTGAAAAATCACATTTTTGCATCTAGGATTAAGGTAATATAAGTCTATTGGAAAACTGCTTTTTATTTTCCAGTTAGTGAAGATTAACAGCTGAGCCAAACTGTTCAGCAGGGAAAGAACACAAGCATAGTTCTTATTCTTCTCAAATGTCTGGCCCTAAACTATTTATAATCCTTCAATAACTTTTTAACATATGCAAATAACTCTGCATACATTTTTCTACTTATTCTGTTTTGAACATACTGTCACTTCTCTCCTAATGTCCGTACTGACCAACAGCAGCACTTCATCTAGTTCTCTTATCCTAGCATTTCATAAGTACTAATGACACCTCGCTGCATGTCTGTGTAATTATGTATGCTAGCGTTCTCTTCCTCCTGTTGAAGAACAAAAGGAAGGCAGAGAAGATAAAAGCATGGACTTTTGAAAACACTTATTTCAGTGGGAATTGGGTGCATAAAAGAATTTCAGGTTAAATCATGCCTGAGGCAATAGCAAAAGAGCTGTAGGGTTACTAGATCAAATTCTGGCTTTCCTAGTTTGGCCTTGCTGCCCTCCAAGGCTTTTGGCTATAATGAAACATACAGATTAGGAGCATGTACCAGAAAATGAGGATACTACAGGATATTAACGAAAGTACATGTCATAAACTGTGACAGCACAGGAAAGAGAATTTTATTTCTTCCTGTCTAAGCAGTGCTAATAGTATGTGCTGGGTTTTTTACGACTTGAGGAGAGCAGAACTGGTCAAATAGTGTACTATCAAGTGCTTATGCTGTGCAACTATGAGGATTAACAGGCTGAAGAGGACCAGATGCCACACAATTAAATCTGTTTAGTACAGGTTATAAGCTCATATTGGAGTCAAGAAGGGAACGTGTATCTGTGCCACAGCAGATTCAGGGCAAAGTCTTATTAAAACTTTCCTAAACTTAAACTTAGTTTACTTTAACCATGGCTTTGCCCTGAGGTACTAGTAGATGTTTTCTGCTGCCATCTCTTGATGTGAGGTGGTGTAATCTCCAGCTAGAGCATGGAACAGACACTGCTACTTCAGCTGTAACTGCTGAAGTGCCACAATCCATTTTCTGATGAAGTTGCCCTAGAAGTCAGAAGACAAGTGCAAAGGGAAACCTTTCTACACTAGACATCACAACCATAAATTACTTCCAGTGTCATCCTGGCTGGCTAGGGTGAAGTGAGGAGAGGCAGTAGCCTGTTCTTAAGATTCACCTGAGTTCACCTGTCAGTCCCGTTAGTAAATACAGCAGCTCTCAATGCTATTGACATGGAGCATGCAAGGACCTCTCTCATACTTCCTCTTCCATAAAGGAAAGAACGCTGGGAACATCCAGCACAACCTTAAAGGAAGGGATCTAAATATCACTATGAGCAGTGTAGCCAAAACATCTGCTCAAAGGTGTTCCACAGTCAGCAAAGCTAACAAGATTTTAGACTGTGCTAGAGGAGGGATGCTATGGAAGAGGTTGTAACAGCATTACAGAAATCAGTGACATGCTATGGTGAGTTGACCTTGGCTGGCTGACAGACACCCACCCAGCTGCTTTCTCGCTCCTGTCCCCCTCCACAGAACAGAGGGAGAAAATAAGATTTAAAAGTTTGGTCAAGATAAAGCAGTGAGATCACAGGCAAAACAGACTGGACTTGAGGAAACAGACAAATTAAAACATCACACTCCCCTCCCCTTATTCTCCTCCCACCTGCAGGTTCAACTTCGCTCTTTTATTTCAGATTTCTCTACCTCTGCCCTGCTCTGAGCAGTGTGGGACAGACAGGGAATGGGGGAGGTTGTAGTCAGTTCACAGCAGTTCCTCTTTGCTGCTCCTTTTTCCTGATTCTTTTCCTCTGGTCTGGTGTTGATCATTCCATGGGCTGCAGGAGTCCTTTGGGACAAATCTGCTCTAGCATAGGCTCTCCAAGACTTGCAGTTCCTGTCAGGACTACCTGTTCCAGCATGGGCTCTCTGTGCATGTCTCTTTCAGCTGTTCTCCCAGAAGTGTCCCCCCCTTCCCCGCAGGACTCTGTGGCCAAACCCTTGCTACCAACACCCAATACACATACACTTTGGAAAAGAACTAGCACAGAGTTATGGGGAAGGGCAATGATAGTAATTACAGAAATTAAAGTTTTTTATGTTGAGGATTCATGAGAAAGATAAGTGGTCTGTGCTTCACAAATATAGAAATTGCATGAGACATGGTAGATATAGATGCATTAGAAAACAGCATGGAGGTCAGACCTACTTATGAGTTCTTGTAAGGACAAGATGAGATCCAGAAAGATATGTGGGCAATGCATGATGTATTTTGAAACTACTAAAGCAAATGCCATATTTTGCAAACTGGTTAATGGGTAGCTTTCATGTGACTTAACTTCAGATATCCGCAAAGGAGGTGTCTCAATCTGAGCCAGTTACCCTTTGCAGTTAAAAAAAAAAAAAAAAAAAAAAAAAAAAAAAAAAAAAAAAAAAAAAAAAAAAAAAAAAAAAAAAAAAAAAAAAA
>WHYT01017311.1:473140-487480 GCA_009806455.1 Tetrax tetrax
AAAAAAGAAAAAAAAAAAGACGGAGGCCCCCAGAGGGTGTGATTCACTTAACTTATTTTAGGGAAGAGATGAATCACATGCTGGTAGTGCCTAATTCCTCCCCACAGATTATAACGGCAAGCAACTCAGATGCACTGGTAGATGAATCCCACCTAATAAATCCAATAAAAAGAACCCTTACCATTAAGCTATTTTGACTAAATAATTAAAATCAACTCTTGCTTTGGTGTATCAGCTAGCTAACCAACTCTTTTAGGAGGAGCTTTTGCTACAGGCAGGTTATTGCATTTAACACTCCATTACAGATTTTCCTTTGAAACATCTAGTACTGGATACAGTATGAGGTACAACAGAGCAAGGACTTCATTCTGCAGGACTCCTATGCCCTCAGTGTAGAACGGAGCCATGTTATAATGGATACAGAGGGAAGATGGGACCTAAACTATGATTTATGGTATCCCTGTAATACCAATACACATTTTTAAATGTTATTTTTTCCATTCTTCCCTGCTGAGAAAGAGAAGTAAAGATAAGTTCTTTGTTCTGACCATTAGTTTATCAAAATGACCTTGGTCATTGCCTGAAGGCTTTGCAATGCTGCTGAAATGCTCCTGCAGTAGCAGGAAGACATCTAAATTTGGTGTTTCTAGCTCCTTTCATTTTGCCTTTCTTCTTGAGGGTATCTTTTTCCAACATGACAGTGTTTGCATGGCTCAGATGAGCCCTGTTGCTAAGAAACAAGTCCCAACTGTGCCTTTAAAACTCTGCCTTTAAACATAGAACTCAAGGAAATATTTTTCTTTTCATTACACTGTATTATGTGTTTTTATTAAGATTTTTTTTTTTAACTCTGATCTGACTCTTGGGGTTACATTTCTACCACAACCTTCTGGAATAGGACCTATTCTTTTTTTGTTGTCTGTACAGTGCCACAGTCACCTAAAATATATTTATTTTAAAATACTACATTTTAAGGTCATAGTAAGGGCCCATTTTGCAAACAATTGCAGTGTAATCAAGAAGGAATACAGTGGAGCCTACTTACTGCAGATATCAGTTAATACTGAACGACAACGCACAGCGCAAATCAGTGTTCTTTCAAATGGCAGCTCTAGAGCACATCTGTGCTTGCTTGGCTTTGGGTTTTGGTTTTGAGTTTTCTGCCGTGTACCAACTAAAATGGGCTGGAATCCCTGTCATGTGTACAAGACAGTACGTAATTTTCATAGGCATAAAGCAGGTCATAGGATCATGTGAGGGAGTAACCAGAACATCCGAACTATGAACTCCCTTGCCTATGGCACAGACATCTTGCTTCCTGATGGACACAAAGTCCAAGAGTGACAGAGGTAGTTCATTAAAAAGTTTCCTTGGAAGAGATGAACGGAAAATAAAGTATGGCTGTGTGATTTGAGGCACTGAATTGCAAGAAGTCTGTGTGTATTTTCTTGCCAGTTCTGCCACCAGCTTCCTGGACAATCTTCAGCAATTTCCTCTGACTTCTCCATTCAGACTGCAAACAGTTAGTCTGTGACATAACTCTTCCTTCATATTTCTCTATCATAACAGGACTTGAGTGTAGTCTGCACTTTACGGTGCTACTGAAATAATAATGTAGTAAAACCCTGCCTTGCTACCTACTTAGCACTTCTTATACCAGTAAATAGTGGACCTCTTGGGAAAGACTTAAATCACAGCCACTGGAATAAGGTCTCATGTCATTTAGGTATCACTCCTTTCATAAAATATATTAAAGAACGTTTGCTAGTATATGATGAAATGTCATAAATATTTAAAATAAAACCACATTTGTAAGGGAGAAGGCAGAACAAGTTTTGTGATGTAACAGCCGCAGATTTTTAGCTTTGGTTGCCAGCTGATTTGGGAAATACAATTCTGAATAGGCGTCCTATTTAGTACTGCAACTCAGGAAGAGCCTTCTCTAGTTTCAAAAGCAATGTAAGAGCTCAGTTCAGCAACTCTTCTTTACAGTGAGTAATACTTATTCATAGGAGCAACCTCAAGGGGCCAGCTCAATGTTACAAGAAGCAAAAATGGTGAGCAGAGGTGAGGTGAACTGGTTCTAGATGCTCAACACCACATTGTTCTGCATGTTGTGGATTCTCAGTTCTGACAAACGGGTTTACCCTGAAATGGGAACGTTTTGTACCCATTTTGCACTAGTCCAAGTAACTGCTTGTTGCTCCAAGTAATGTGACCTGAAGTCCACAGAGAAACTAGAAAGGGGACATCCTCTCTGTCCGGTTCTGCCTTGACACACTGAGTAAACAAGCACTGAAAGAACACCTAGTGAATTTAAAGCTCTGATGTGAGAGCAGAACGTACACACATATGGGCCAGACTTTCAGTTGCACCATGTGTAATGTATTTTAGCTAATATAGATATGAAAAATCTTTTATTCCTTGTGTCAATAATACTAAGGACAGACTGTTACCATTTATTCATCACAGTAAAAGGATTCACTGTGTAATTGCTGAGCAAGAGTGGTTCCTGGGGACTAATGCTTGGTCTAAACTCCATTCCTGGCTCCACCACAGGTTTCTTCTAAGTATCAGCTGCACACAGCACAAGGAGACTTTGCCTTGAATCTACCATCCAAAGTGGGAATACTGAGGCTTAGCTCTGATGGAAATGAGAATTGGCATGTTGGCACCCTTGTGCATAAGGAGTTATTTGGATCGAGATGGGCTGGTGGCACAGAATGGCTGAGGGCTGGATACAGAGTCCTTAGTCTTCTGTCCATAGTCACGGCTTGATTCAAGCTCTGCCTTGCACTTGTGCAACTATCTACACCTCTGCAGCATGGGTGTCAAAGAATGCTAGCCTTCTGTGGCAGTATCTGATGGAATGGGCTAGCCCTCAAGGCACAAGAATCAGGTCACCATGTACAACTGACCAATGTAAACAAGAGGAAAGCTAAATCTCCTCAGGGAGTCCGCTTCAAAGGAGTGCCAGGAGAATCCATTTCAGTGTTATTTTTGTGGGATGCGTGGGAAGAGCAGAGGACTGAGTAAAATAAGCACTCAGGTGCAAGTCAATATATAAAATTACCTTCTGACTTTTAAAAGAGAAAATGAGAGCATTTTTGTACTCACAATTGCCAATGATTGTATCCCCTGTGCTGTTTCTCTTTTACATGAGACAAGGAACCATCCCACCAGCTCTCTGTAGCCACAATGAAATTTCAGTAGGAGGGGGGAAAAAAAAAATTCTCGTGATGCTGAGTCTAAAATACTGTTTTTAAAAAAATTTAGTTGTTTGTTTTCTAAAACCCCTGCTAAGCCTTCTCTGGTATTGATCAGTTTATCTGGTGCAGAGCTGAAGAACAGAGAGATGCAGCAAAAACCATAATCATCCTTGCAATACGAACAGGAAGATTTGGCAATGCTTCCATAATTAAATAGATGCAGAGAGATAATTTAATGGCCCAATCCAGAGAATCCGCACTCACTAAACTGTCTAACTAGGATGCTATGATTCTAACAACATCAAAACCAATGTACCTGCTTTTTCAATGGATTACTTGATAACCAGTCTTGTACAAATGAGTTTGAAAACAGGTCTGATTTGTTGCAAAAATTTCACAAATGCAGAAGGAAGAACTGTGCCAATGCCACATCTAGAAAGGGATTTTCTTCTGGCTATACCTCACAAATGTTTCAATTTGAGACCGGTCTTTTCTCAGAGTCCTAAATCTTTTGTGAACACTTCACACTAGGACAGAAACTCAGAGCGGGTTGCAGGGCAATGAGACTTGTTACATCCTTACAGCTGCTTTGTTTGTGTTGACCCAGGGAGGTCCAGCCATATTTTTAGCTAGAATTTAGTCTTCAGATTCTTGGAACCAATTTTCAGTGGAAAGGAAAATTGAAGCTTCCTGACTCTAAAACAGTGTTTACAAGAACACATTAAAAAATAAGTCTTCTTATTTACAGGAAGTATAAATACATAAACCTTGATCCAAGAGTTTATTTCATCTTGCCGTAAAGAACTCAGTCCTAACCACTGTCAGTGAAAGAGGTGTGACTATATGGACCTCTCCGCATAATAATTTCTAGGGTGTCAAGTTGCCATCTCCTTTCCCCAACACAGCATAGCAAATACAACGTTGGATATTCACACACAAAAAAATCATGTTTATGGAAATCAAATTGTCATGGCAACAGAAGAGGTCTTGCAAGTATTTTAAAAATACCAAATTAACAAAACTCATTTATGAAATCTAAAATCCATTATTTTATGAATGCACTTAAAAATCACATACAACAAATGGTTTTCTACCTTCATAAGGAAGAACTCATTTAAACCCAAGATCTCATGTCACCATATTGGCATATGTAACAGATACAGGCATACAAATAAATACATATTTTAAAACTTAAAACATAAAAATTGTTTCAGCTGGACAATGTTATACTAATGTGATCACTGGGCTTATTTTATTTCAGGTAAAATGTTTTTGTATAAATATTATGAATCATACTCTGCAAAATGACTCAATTTTTTAACATAGTAAACTTGTAACAATGGTTCACTATAACCTATTTATTAATCTTCTTTAAAATTTCAGTTCTTCAGCGGCTTGTAACACCTAAAAATGTACACTTTTTTCAAAACAACACTCTTATTTGGCTCAATTGACTTCTTTTTTTTTTTTCCCAACACAATCTCAAGATTAATTTGACCATTTAGCCTTTGCATTCTTTACAGACTTGCTTGTGTTGTAACTGAAACAAAATGATTATCCACAAACTCAGAGCATTTTAAAGTTTTGTGTGGATATTCATCAATGCTTGTGGCAAACTGAGAGCTCAGCCTAGATAAACGACAAGCTGGTGAGATGCTGGATCGTTATCTGTGATATGTTTAAGTTCATATTCCCAAAGACAGCAGCCTCAGTCCACTGCGCAGTTCCTTGTATAAGCATTATTACTGACGTTAAAAATGTGGTACAGGTCAAATCCCTGCAGTGAATGTGATTATGTTTCCAAGAGCTCCTCTATTGATCATATTCATTCCTTCCTCTAGCAAGATCATGATCCGCTCTGGGCATATCCTTTGGGTATGCTTATACTGAAACTTTTAATTTAAGTTAGTGTATTACCAATCAGCTTTCATCAGCCATCTCATTTATATTTACTACCCTAGATGTTTCATTATCGTGTGCTCAAAGACCTGAGTGTCTGTGGTTTTGTGGCAGAGTTGTACATTAGATAGCAATGTATCTACTTTTTAAATTTAAAAGCTCACTATAATATTGACATCCCCCAGCGCTGAAAAATCATGAATCAGGTTCTCCAAAACTGAGATTAAAAAAAAAAAGCAGCAATCAATTCTTTCTCCTTATCCCTCCCTCTTTTAATTTTTTTTTTTGTGAGACAAGATCATAGCTTCAAATCCAGCTCCAAAGCCATGACAGCTACATTTTTTTTCTTTTCTTGAAAATACATTCTTCTCAAGAGCCTCAGGGGACAGGGTTCTAAGGAAACATCAAATATTGTGAGAGTCAGGATTGCACTGCTAGGCCTTTTGGAGGGGCTATCAAGTAGTTAGTTGTTTGGTCTGTAACTCCCTTGGAATGGAAAAACGGAGGTTGGAACTGCCTTTATTAATAAGGACTATACTGCTGGAGGAAGGAGGGTGATAGCAGCTTCAAATTAGTAAGATGACGAGAAAACAATCAGTGGAAATTAGTATTTTAAAATATTGAAGTTCTATCTACTTATTTTTTACTTAACTCTACACATAATGAAACCTAGTTAAGTTTATAACATCAGAAATCAGTAAGTGAAATATAACTAGGCAGAATGGCATGTGATTTTTCTCAAGCTCTTACAATATTTTAATTTTGGGGCTCCTAGTTAACATAAATGCTCAAAAACCCTGGGCAGAGTGGGAAGATAACTAGGGATTAACTCCTTCACTTAATGAAAAAGCTCCCAATCTTCAGCAGAACCAGGGAAACCCAGCTTCCACATTCCTAGAATCAGTATGGCAAGCTCGGTCAACACAAACCTATCTTTCGCATGTGAAGCTGGGCCCATGTTGATGTCAGGTCCTGGGTCTGACTCATATTCAATGATGTTTAAGGTTGCTGTGTGATGCTGACTGCAGCTCTCTGTTAAGGAATATTGGTGTCACACCAGCTTTCTTGCATCTGCATCACACAACTGCTCCAGTTCACAGACCAGCATTTGAAAGGCAAGTAAGCTCTAACTGCAGCTTCAAATAACGTTGGACTGTGAACCGGAATAGCTGCAGCAGAGGTGGGAATTCCCTTCTTCTTCCCTTGCTGCGGAAGCAGTAACTTCCAGTAGAAGCTTTGTAAGGCACAGACAATATTTTTAGTTGCCAGCAAGGTTTCCCAGATGTCAAAACCTTTACGCTAGCAAAATCCCAAGTATTGAACATAAGTACAACGCTCTGAAGTGGTTTACCTTCTTCCAGATACAGGCTGGAAGGCATATTGTATAAGGAGCAGCTGAAGACTCTGGGCTTGTCTAGTTTGGAGAAAAGGAGGCTAAGGGGTGATCTTATTGCTCTCTGCAGCTTCCTGAGGAGGGGAAGTGGAGAGGGAGGTGCTGATCTTTTCTCTTAAGTATCCAGCAGTAGGACACATGATAATGGTTCAAAGCTGCGTCAGGGGAGGCTTAGACTGGATATTAGGAAGCATTTCTTTACTGAGCGGGTGGTCAAACACTGGAAAAGGCTCCCTCGAGAGGTCGATGTCCTCTGCCTTTCAGGGCTTAAGAGGCATCTAGACAATGCCCTTAACAAGCTTTAACTTTTGGTTAGCCCTGAAGTGGTCAGGCAGTTGGACTACGTGATTGTTGTAGGTCCCTTCCAACTGAAATAGTCTATTCTGTTCTATCTTTATCAACCAGCATCTTTGTACAGTGCTACAACCAAATCCACATACATCTACTGTAGTGCTGCAACTGTGTAACTTTAAAGTTGTACAGCTCTAAAATAAACACAAGTCCAAAGACAGAAGAAATAATGTTATATGTCAGATTGACATTATATCTCATAGAAAATAAGAAAAGAAAGCTCTCTTCCTTTTCTCCTTTCCATGTTACCTCTGAATAAAAGTCTTTGTAAATCCATCGCAAACTCAGTCCCTTTTACAAGCTTAGGGACTATTTTAAACTCCCTTTACCATCCAATCACTTGTTTCTCTACAAAATTGTTTACAGATTCTAAAACTCACCTTTCTGCTTTATGCCAGCTGCTGCCACCTATGGGTGTTTGTGTTCAGGGTGCTGCATGCCATTTGATGGGTAAGAAAGCCTGAGGAATCCAGTTTCTGCTTCCCGCTCCTCCCTTGACTATCCTGAACAGCTCCACAAACTCTCAATACTCTTTTCATGGTGTAACAGAGATAAAATGGTAGTCAACTGCTGCAGGAAATGGTGCTCTCTGAGTTTATAGATCTCTCCAACACCCCCTTATTCAGAGCAGGAAAACAATTCACCTCCATCCTGCAATCCAGACTATCCAGAATTCACCTGTCAAAAGCACTCTCCTCATCCAAGTTACTTCTGTCTTCAAATCCTTTCACTCCTTGCCTCTCTTGCTGCAAGAAGTTCCAGTTCTTTGGCCTTCTCACCAAATCTCTGCAAGTGTACTTTTCTCCTTCTGGGCTTGATTCTGTATTTTTCTCCATGTCACACCCTTTGTCTGGAACAGTCTACCAAACTCCTTAAAATTCAGTTGGTTTACTTGGCCATTTAACAGCTCTTCTCTGCTGTCTGCTTCTACCTTCACACTTAATCTTCAAATACATCTGTCCAAATTGCATTAAATGACAGCAAAATGCTGAGCAAACCCTGTCTCCTTATGTGTTCATTAAGCAATTAATACCTCCACAGAAGTGCTTCAATGACAGCAGTGAACAAACATCGGTGAACAAAAACGTCACTGGCCGTTTCTTTTGTCTTCTATTTTGATGGAAACAGAAGGCATGAGGGAGGAGAGAGAAACCTGTTTGCATTTAAGTTAGTCTAGCACTGACAGTGATTCAAAAGGAGCAGCACTAGGTTAGTGCACAGCTTGACAGTGAAATGAACCAAAAAGTTGTTATAAAAGCAAGTAGAGCTCAACAGCTGACTTTTAACAACCAAGAGTGAAGAGCAAAAACTGACTAAAGGACATAAACAATACTAAGTATTTGGACTGTGGCAGAAACTGTAGTCAAGAACAAGGTGTTACTGTGCTGCTGCTCTGTATGTCTGTAAGTGCATTTGTAAAGCAAGGGCTGCAGGAGGATGCTGAGTAAGAAGACATCTACATGGGTGACTATTATGGCTAAGCAGACAAACTCAAGGAATGGATCCAGTGTAAAATGCATTAAAGGGAGGAAGAAGAATAATATATTAAGTATTCAGGCAAGTATGGGCTAATAAGATACAGCTGCAAAGTGTGAAAAGCAGCTTTCTTCCTAAAATACTGCAGGACATGCCATTGGACATGGGATTAAAACTGAGGGGCCACACCAGATCCCTCCGCAGAAATAAAACTCTATTGTTTTTGCTTATCAGATACACAGGCAGGAGTTGTCACAACCAAGGAGCTACAAACTTGAAATAATTTGGCATTTATTCTGATTGTAAATTATCTGTGAACCACTCTTCAGTTTTCCAAGCTTGTTTGTCACTCTAGCTGGTCCAGACACTTCATGGCACAAAAGCATTCCAGACTACCCTGTGCTGGCAAGATTGTTGAGTGACTGTTCAATATGATCAGCCAAGTAAGTTATATAAGACACTTCTATTTCTCACTTAAAGCTCTGTTTAAAAAAAATAAAATAAAATCAATGGCCTTCTCCATAGTGACAAGAACAGAACCTATAGGAGTAGAAACCTGCAGATTGTTCTTGTACCCAACTTTACTTCACCATGAGGAATATCTACAGCACAGCTGATACCACTGCTACCAGCAATGCACCAGTAACTTGGATGCACACTTTTTATTGCAGGTCTCCTTTCTCACCTTGCACATACAGATGAAGAAATTACCATGAAGAATTTCTTGACCTTTTCAATGGAAAACACAAAAAGCTAATATTGTGAAGTCTACCGCCAATACGTTTGCTTTTAATTATGTTCTCATGACCAAATAGCTTGTTTATGCAGACTACCACTGGTCTATATATCACAGCCTGAAAGGCAACGTTACCTAAAGAATTCTGGCAGTAAAGTTCACAAACACAAATTCACACAAACAATTTAAAAGCCCTTGTTTTCCATAAATGAGCTTGTAAAACACCCAGAATCATTGCTTTGCATTGCTTCGGGGGGGGGGGGGGGGGAAGTATGATTAAAAAGTATCATAAATGCCAAAGTAAGTTTGAGATTTTAATGCACAGATGTTTTGAAAGCCTCAATTTCTTATCTATAATATTTCTCCTATTGTAGATAAGAAAATGTGGGGTTTTTTCCTTGAAATTCTTTGTTTCAATAATGAAGATGATGGATGTTTGCTTGAGGCATCTATTTACCATTCCAACAACAAAAATAAAATGTGTATTGATAACTTTATGCAGATCTCACCCCTGCAACTTTCCTGAGTGTTGTGTTCAGTACTTCTGTTCAGCTCCTTGGAGAGCTCATTCTGCTGAAGAGAGCATGACTTCTAATGAGAGCCTTCTGCAGATGCTTGGCTTCTATAAATTGAGCATTAAAGTCATATTTACATAGCTGAATGTCTAGCCCTTGAACTCTATCACGACTGAAGCGGAATAAACAGATGGCTGAAGACTCGTGACACAGAGCTGACACACACAGGAACAGGAGAGCTGTACAGCACGAAAGAAAAAAGTTCAGTAGGCTAGGAATCATCCCTTCTTTCCTCAACTGTCTGTGAGAGGCTGTTGCTTATGATGTCCTCCACTGGCTACTTCATGGCACACGGGGGGCTGCTCTCCTATTTTGCACTGGCATAATTTTATGCTACATATTTCAATTACTCCCTGCATAAAAATAGTATACATGTATAATTCAGGCTGTGATCCAAAAGTCCACCCCCTTTCTGACAGGAGAGATTAATCTTGGAGAATACCTCATACTTTCAGATAATTCCACTTACTTCTCACATTTCCCTCAAGTTCTCCCCCTTCGTTTTCCCCCTCCCACACACGTGATGTCGAGGGGAAAAAAAAATGGGTAGGAAGGAGGGCAAGATTCCCATGTATCAGCTTGGGGAATGACAAGGAGCCAGATCTTCTCCCACGCTGACTGGCACACGGCAGCTCCAACAGAACACAGTCTGCCAGCTAAAGGGCACGGCCAGCCCCTTCTCTCCGTTGCCATCTGCAGCATGTACCGGCTGGAGGTGCACACTGCTCAATCCTGCAGGAATTCAGAAAGAGAGGATACACCACCACTTATCTCTGCTAGTGTCGTTATCTTCCATTCTCCAGGGCTTGTCATGGCATGATTTGGCCCTGAGGCCTCAGAGCCTGCTCCAGAAGCCCTGAGGCAAACTAGAGGTTACAGTGTCTGCAGGATGGCTTTTGCTACAGCACTGACTTAGAACACCAACTCCCTCCTCTCCCTTTCATATTATCTGCTCCTTTTATGAACCTGAGCTAGGGACATTTTTGTTACAGCTCAGCCCTAGAGCTCTATCAGATGCAGATGAGGAAGACCCCACTGGACCATGGAAAATTCCGATTCAGGATGTCTCCAAGTGGTTGCGTCTATCACAATGAATGGAAGCAGTGTGTAATTTAAAGGCTGTTCTGCAAAACAGATTACAAGTAGACAGGCTAATCAAGCTTTTTTAGGTTGTATTTGGTCTGAATTTTAAGTTTCAGCAAGGCAAAAGTCAACATATCCCCCGGGTATGAAAAATTTCCTATGAGTCTTCTGTAACATATATGCAAAGAGTAATTAAAACCCAGTATACAATGCACCTTAAAACCTGCAGCTCTGGGTTACTACATAAAACCCTGAAAATTAACCAACTGAAAAAAATAAACTGACTATAAACAAAGATAAAGTGTTACTTCTCTGTCTAAATAGAGTACTACTGCAAAACATAAATAGCATAAAGGAAAGATAAACTGGATGTTTTAAATTCTCAGACTTCATCTTAATAGATGACTTCCATAACATAGGAAAGATAATTTAACTAAAAAAAAGTAGAGGCTTTCAGATGCTGAGAGTCTGGCTGAGCATTTGATAGAACTTGCGCTCCAATGCAGGCTATTTAGACATCTCTGGTTTGACATACTGAGCCCTAACAAACACCTCAAATGCACTGGTCTCCAAGCAGTGGAACACTTGGGTTTTTTCAGTGTTGCTCATTTTCTTGTCTAATCCAGTAGCTTCCGACCCCTGCAATTGCACTGCAGAGTCTACACATGAATGACAACTACGTGCAAAACAGATGAGGAATGAATTCAGGGGACTGAAAAATAGAGAAGTTCCATTACCACCTAAACATAGTCACACTCTCCACCACAGCTGGCAGAATATACAGCAAGCTTGTGAAACATCATTTTAACATGTTATAAATCCAGAATTTTGCCATTTAATTCACTGGGAACAGGCTCACATCCTAGATGTGAATAGTTCACACCACTGCAAATATTATTTATTTTACAAGAGTTGCTCAGTTCATCGAGATGGCTGAAGTGTGACAATGACATAATATCTCTTTTTACCCTGACTATTCCTGCCAGATTTGTGTTCCTCCTGTTTCTCCTTGTGTGTGGGCTATGTGATATACGACAGGATATGGCTGAGATTGTAAATAGCTGTATTCTAGTTGAGTATATTATCTCAGAGTAAATTTTCTATCAAAATGCATATGATATTAGCAGCTTTATTAAGAGAATGGTTCACTTATGTACAGACTAAGCACTATGCTCTGCATACAGAGTTTGGGATGTACCTCCAAAACAATGCTTTTTGCCAGTCTGTGAGAATGCCACACGGAAGAATTTCTTTTAATTTGTAGTTTGTTTGTTTTGCTCCTTTTGCAACAGAAGATCAGTAGGAACAGTGGTATAGACAGAAAGCACTGCTGAAAGCCACACATCAAATGTAAAACAAGTTTAGAAAAAAAAATCTCCACCTGTTAACAAAAACAGGACTAAAACCATTTTGGGCTTGTCCAGCCAGTCAGTGATAACACAACCAACGTGGCTGCAAAGTCCAGATTCAACTCTCAAGCTTTCCAGACAGTATAGACTGGGAGCCCTATACACCCCCCTTTGGAAAGGAAGCGCTATGTGCTGTCATTCCTTACTGACACCTTCCGTGTGAGGGTAGGCACAACACTGGCTACCTCCAGGAGCCACACAGTGGCTAAGGAGCCAGAGAAGAGCTCTGGGCAGATAACGCCTCAAGCCAATTCTGGTATGAGAATGGCTTATAAGGGTCTACCCTCCTAGAATGACAGAAGAACACTGAGGGGTTTCTAGTGTGCTGTGAAAAGCAGCACACTATGAAGTATGAGATCACTCAAATGAGGAAAAGGGCACGGAAGTCAGTTTTTTCTTGTACATCTACAGAGAAGAGGTAGTGTCTTCAATACCAACGGAAAACTACATTCACTTTGAAAGCTCTGGCTTTGAACACCTCTCTCTGAAGACAGTGGGAAATTAAGCGCTAAGTAACAGTAACCTAAAACGCCATGAAAGCACTCAACTGGAGAGTTTCTGTTTGATTCACCACTTCAGGTTCTTCAGGTGGCTGCACACAAGGGCTGTGAAAACAACACACCTGAGCACACAGCGTTACATCTGGAAGAACATGTACCAATGCCATTATATCCACAGGAAAATTCTGGGGTATTTCAAAAGGTGGAAGTTTTTCTCTAGAATACATCTGAAAGTTCAGAGCAAACACATTGGAATAACAATGGCTTGTACACAGTATATCACTCAGACTTTGGTAATACTTTAATCAGAAGAACTTTAAGAGTTTCAGAGTCATTAAAGAATTCAACCACCTGAAACACATGAAGTAGTTAAGGGTAGGGCAGTAGCTTTTTAAAAGCAGGGCAAGCTGGAAGATACTCTTGTACCATAAGGGAGGCTTCTGCAGTGGCCATAGTAGCAGAAATGGTGACCAGGAATAGACTATGAGAGACTCAAGCCATAGCTTTTTGTTTATTTGGTTGTTGGGGTTTTTTTTAATATGATTGTTTTACTTGCAGCTAGAACACTCGTATTTAGCCTTCTGTTCCAGGTGCCTAGTGTCCAAACTCTAGGCTCCACTTGCAGTAAGCAAGTCTTTCCTAACTAAAAAGGAGGAAAGGGAAACACAGAACGGATTACAGGCACAGCTTAAGGATGCGTTACCCGAGTCACTCACTAGGGACTTCACATCCAGAAAGAGTGAATCCCAACAGTTTCTCTGGACATCGGTTCCTTACAGGGATGAGACAGGACCAACGTTTTTCGGAGGTCTCCTTAGGAAACTCGGGAAGACGGGCTCTGAAAGCTCGCCTGTGCCGGTGAGTGATGGGGTCGGTCCGCGTCTTGGTCCTCTGACTAAAAGCTCAGTTTGTGAGAGCCCTGACAGCCGCAGCCCTTCCCCTACCCCACACGATACCCACCGTCAGGCCGTGCCCCGCCTGAAGAGAGCGGAAGGGTCGGAAACCGGAGGGGGGGGGATGCTCAGCCCCCGTGGCCGGAAACCGGCCTCTGCCTCCCCGAGTCACGCAGCGAAGCCCCGCCGGGCGCCCCTCGCCCCGCTCCCGGCCCGGAGGAAAACCCGCACGCCCGCCGCCCAACGGCTCCCCGCCAGCCCAATCTCCCGGGGACCCCGCTCCCGCCGCAAAACTTCCTCCCTCAGGGCGGAGGGGAAAGTTACCGCCGCGGCGGGGTCCGGCTTCCCCGGTAAAGTAGCGACAGGTGGGGGGGACAGCGCGCCCCGCCGCCGGCAGACGCTCGCCCCGCGGGCGGAACCCTCGTCCCGGCTGCCCGGCGGCCGCCGGCGCCCTCCCGCCGTGGAGGTCCTTACCCAGCCCCGGCACGAAGGTGTTGAGGAAGAGGCAGATGACAGCCACGGGGAACGGCATGTAGGGGATGGCGGCGCGCAGGGGCCCCTTCTTCTCGCGGACCTGCACCACCACCCCGCTGGAGGGGGCGGTCCCCCGGCTGGGCTCCCCGGGCGCCGCGCTCTCGCCCTCTTTGGGGAAGGGATCCATGGCCGGCGCGGCGCGGCGCGACACGGCCGAGGCTGGCGGTGCCCTCGGCGGGGCTCCCAGCTGCCGCCACGCGCGCTCCCGCCGCCGCCGCGCGGCCCCGCCTGCGCGCGCGCGCGCTCGCCTGGGTGCCCCTCGGCGCGGACCCCTCCCCTGCC
>WHYT01017311.1:491117-540306 GCA_009806455.1 Tetrax tetrax
AGGACAACTAGTATTTATGTTGTTCTTATGTGGTTAATGGGGAATTAGAGATCCTGCAAAATTAAAGGATGGTGCTTCTCTGTAACAGTGTTCTAAGGACTGGGGACAATGCAGTTTGCCGCTGGCTGTGGAAAGGGAGAAAACCTTTAAACTGAATACCAATGACATACCTACAGTAACCAGGGGTCCATCACTTTGAAATACACCCCACTCCTGAGCTTGGAGCCTTTCCAAAGCAGTCGTCTTAAGTATCATCCAAGCATGTTAAGAGAGATGCAAAAATAGGCCCAAACACAAATCAAATTAGAAGTGTTATTAACAAAGACAGTAAGGAGCCAAGCAGAGATGCTGCTCAGGAACACTCCCCTGGGGGCAGGAGGAGCCCTGCAGTCTGCACTCCAGCAGCCACTGTAAATCCAGCATTGCTCCGTGCGTTGTGACTGGAAGCAGGGTTTGGTTCAAGGAGTCCAGCTTTCTCCTTTCAGAAAAGATCAATTAATTCCATTCATGTGCAGGAGATTAGAATTACTGGATCACAGATGTAAGTGTGTCATTAACAAATCCATTGTATCAGCTGAAATTGGGGCTGGGGATCCCTACCTCTTCACAGAGGCAAATGTAGAGGGACGGTTTATTCATTAAGTACCACTTGTAGCCCATGTAGACTGTTCTGACTGGACTGCCGTGGCACTGAGACCTCATAAGTTGTTTCCATCTCACAGATGTCAGACAGTCCTGTGCAGCTGGGTTTGATTCAGTGGGCTCTTCCTGGTGCAAAGAGCTACAGTTACTGCTGACATAGTACACGGGTATGCGCTGCACACCCAAGAAAACAGACTAGTTTTGTTACAGATTTCAGAGGGATGTGAAAAAAACCAAAACACAACCGCTGACGTGCCCAGTCTGGTAGAACTCCTGCACTGATTCCAGCAGGAGCAATAGTAGCCTCATATTTTTAATTCATCTTATGTTACCTGAGTTAGTAAAAATAACAGGGAATCTTATTATTTCCATAAATTTCTGTTAGTGTAAGACTTCTAATGGTGGCATTTGCAGCTGTGTCCTGCTATGTCATGAGAATATGTGATACTACCAAGATGTGCCTTGGACGCCAGCACAAATCTGTTCCCCTGGCTCCTGCCTTCCTTTCCAGGCTTCAGTTGAAGCATCCGTTCATCTTTACAACCTGTGCGCAAACAATTGCAGTCATTTCTAGGAAGCACAAGGATCTTGTCACTGACAGTCCTCATGTTTTAATGCACATAGCTTTTTTCCTTTCTTCCCAGCCCATAGTGTCCATGCAGTCGTTCTTCCTTCAAACAGCTTTGGACTGTGCCAGGCCCTGTAACATCCCCTCATAGCTCAGAGAGAGAAAATCCAAGTAAGTAAAACCTCCCATTACACAAGCTGGGGAAAATGTAGTCAGGAAAATCTGTCCCTATCATAAAAATGACAAGATAGGTGAGGAAAGAGGGCAGGCACTAGAGAAACATAGTAGACATACTGGGATGGCCCAAAGCAATTCTGCAAGCACAGACTTCCCCTCCTCCCCACCTCCAGCCCCTATTCTCAGTCATGCACACTTGTCCTGGAAGTAGAGCAGATACCCCAGTAACAATGGCTGGAATTTTAGGTTTGGGTCTGTCTCCAGTTCAGTTGCTTATTGCTGTCTTAGACTAGTACAGCTTAGACTTACTGTCAGTCTGCACCCGTCTAAATTATTTGGCAGCACTCCTAGCATAATCTCTAAAGGTTCAGAGATTCACTCTAAAATTTACATGTGACTGACTATTACAGGTTAACAAAGATGTTAACCTGCAGTGAAACCTGCAATAATGTCAGGCAGCTGCATCGTGTAAGATAAAGAAACCAATCTGACTGGATCCAATTTCTATCCTACTTGTCCACTAACACCAATTGCTTGTCAAATGGAAATCCTTTGCTCTGAGCCATATCCTGTTCATAATTCTCTGCAATTGACATAATTTTTTTTTCCTCTTTCTTTCCTTCTTCCATGTCATGAAGTCTTTAGGTGGGAATGGACCTGAATGACAAAATTGAGAGGCGGATCTTAATTCACCTCCAAGTGTCCTCCAAAATCTGCAGGGAAGAAAAGGAGTGACTTGGTTTGGTCCTGGTTCTATTCAGTTCATACGATCTGTATTTTTTTTTTCGTTTCTTTTCTGTCATTGACACAAACATACTTATGAAAAACATCAGGAAGGCTATAGATTTCTACTGTTACACCAGCAGCTGCCAGTGTCAGGTGATCTTGTGGCACCAGCCATTTGCTTTGCCACTGATTATTTTTTAACCGTTTTGAACCTCTCTATCCCCATTTGAGCGTATGGAGATTCTCTTTAACTGTTGAAAAGTTCCTTTCTTTTTTCTTTCTCTTAATGTAACCTCATTTCCCCCCTCCTTTCTTCTGAGAAACATAGCACAGACCACTCTGTTATTCGTCTAGCATTCCAGTGCACTTCCATTGTATTCTTTGATTTAAGCAGTCTTCTTCTCTCCAGAAATTATTAACTAATTATATGAACTAATTATTCATCAAAGGCATTATATGATGCTCCTGGGCATTCACTTTTTGTGAGTGTGGGCAGAATGAAGTTTGTAGGAGTTAATTCTTGTGACATTTTGAAGCCTGGGTTACTCGGTCCTCTTATACCATGGTTCAGTAGATCAGTTATGTGCTTAGAAATGCCCAAGACTTGCTAGGTTAAACTGTGTTTTCCAGGCCCATTCCTACACCTCACAAATACAGTCTCCTTTTTTCCCCCTTTCCCACGGATCACAATCTTCATGCCCAGCCAGCGCCAATGTCTCCACCTGATGATCCATGTTTCTTTCCTGCCTTGCCTCATAGCTTTCAGTCCTGGCCTTACTGAAACACTGCCAGGCTCTTGCTATCTGCCAGGACAAGACCATGTTCCTTTTCTACTTGAAAAACTTATCCTCCTCACAGTGTGGTAGTTAGCAGATGGAGGACACACAACAGGCGGGCACAATTTTGTCATTTCTTTCACCATATTCTGGTCCATCTACAGCTTTCCACAACTGCCATGAGTCTAGTCCATGGCGTTCAAGGCGCTTCACCCATAACAATCCAGTTTACCTAACATAGCCATGTAAATTCCCTCTTGCAGTCAGTGGAGAGGCAGATCCTCAGATCCTCCAGGAATGATTAGGTCTGCTTAAGCTGAGCATCTATTTCTCTGGTTAAGACTGGGAGAAACCAATAGGAAATATTAGATATCTTCATCCATTTGACATCCTTTCTGCTTCTCCCTTTTTGAAGGACAAACATTTAATGGTTTAGTACATTCAGGCAAAGCAGAACCAAGTACCTGTGTGTTCGATTTCCTGGCTGAGTATATTCTGCAAGAGGCTGTTATTTAAAAGCTGAATACTGTTACCACCATGTAAGATGAAATTTGTCGTATTCTGATCATGGCTTTTCTGACAGACCTGGGCAGAGTTCAGAACTGCAAGTGGGAGAGAGAAAGATACCAGTCTCCATAGAGGAGCACTAATGAGCAGCAACAGGCAACTAAAATTATATAATAAGAAAATATCCTCTCTGTAGTGAAGCACCTCTAAATTTAGGTGCCTGAAAGATTAAGCAATCCTGGAAAGTAAGCAGGAATGGATCACTGTGGGTATCTTAGTGGGTTTAGAGTATCTGAGTTACAACTCAAAGCAGTGTTTGGGCAGCCCATATTCCCTTCCTTGTATACTTGGATTGACCTCCAATTAATCATTAAGCTTGGACATCTTTTCCAGTATGAGTGTGAGATGAGGCAGGAAGCTTTCGTGTACAAACTGTTTCTCTCACATGATGTCTGAGGGAGTCAAATTATGATCTGTGACTTGAGAACATCAGTCTATCAGGCAAATTATTGCAAAGCTATCATGCTCTGCCTTAAGTGAAATTACTCCTCAGATCAAATTTCTTGCCACTTATATAATTTTTTTTATTTCTCAATAAAAGCTGGTTCAGGCAGGATTAAATGTTACATATTTTAAGACAGCCTTTTCAGAAAGCTGTGAAATAAAGAAACATATGCTGCTCCCCTTTCTGGAGATTTGCTTGAATCATGATACCGACAGAGGCTGATTTGCCAGCATGCATAAATTTTGATCCTGGAGAAAGGTACTCATCTATTTGACAGCTGTGAGGTATGAAATCCTCTATTTACAAACACGAGAACAGTGGAAATGCATGCTTTTCTCATACTGTTCTACCCCTTATCTGGAGGGACCAATTTTAAACATTAGTTAGAAGTCCAGAAAGTATGAGCTATTCAGTCCTTGTTTCTCTGGTCCATAGCTTTGTTGGATGGAAATCAGCAGCTACTGTGACATAGGTCACATCTGAACAGGCATAAGCGGTAAGCACTGCTGGTTAGCTCAGGGATTTTTAGTAGGATGGGGAATCTTATGCATGGATTGTAAGGAGTTTTACATTCTCTTAAACATGGCTGCCTGGACTCTGGTCTATGTTGAAGGCTTTTTTCCAGCGCTTTGTGGGACGGCAGGAGATCTCTGTTCTGTTCCAAGGTGTAGATATCCTCACCAGGAGTTTAGCAGTCTCAGCCAGTCTTGCTGAGAACAGATTACGTGTTTTGCCTGAGGAACGCTTTCTTGAGATTATGTGAAATGTAAGGGTCTCATGGGTTTTATGATATAACCCCAGTGGACTTCAAGCTTTCCAGCAGGGATGGGACGCAGTGGAGAAGTCATCCTGTGATCTACAGGGGAATCTCTCTTTGGTGTGTAAAAACCTGTGTAGAACCTATGTCCTTTGCTGCCTCTCACTAGAGATGACCTGTTCACAAATGCTTCAGCAGGTCTTTTGCTATGTTCAAGAGGAAGAAGTTTTATCTATGTACTGTCAAGTACTTATTGCAACATGAATGTTCTCTGGTGCTGCCAAGTCTTTCTCTTTCTTATGAGCAAGTACTGGGCTTAATTTTCTGAGGCAATACTCACCCTTTTTGTAAATTCTGCATTGACATGCAACATAGTGCTGCAAATTGTAGCAATGCTTCATGGCTATTAGGAATTAAAGTAGGAGGAAAATGGTATTTTTAAGCTTGTTCAGCAAAAGAAGAAATTGCAAAGCCACTTGAAGCATAATGTACCTAAGTAATGTTGGCAAGAGCTGGGAATGTAAAAGTGAAGATTATCGTAATCAAGAAGGCAGTAATGACAGAAGCTGCTTCTGGGGCAATGGGAGCTGATATTAGCAGCATGTAAAGGGACTGAATGTCCTGTTTTAAGTGGACTCAAGGAAGGATGTGTGGGGAGGGAGGCTGGTTCCTCATTTGTTCTAGCAATTCATCTAACTGTAAAAGAGTTCTTGTGCTATCAACGCACTATTAGTGTAAACTACAGCTTGCTAAGGTAATTGTTCTCTTCCTGAGGTCTGTCCACTTCTTTCTTATCTCTCCTACTGGAGCTGGAGGATTTCTTTAAATTATTTCTTAGCATAGAAAAACACCTGCTTAAATTCCTTTTAATCTAGAATGAGATTAATGTTGCATTTGCCTATCTCCTTGTGAATTATTCTCACTCACCTGGTACATTAATTTAGAGAGATGAGTCAAGTGCAATGGGGACTGGGCAGGAAGTATTCTCTAAGCCCTGAGAGGAGTGTTTACAGTGAAGATTATTACATTTCTGAATTTCCCAGGCAAAGAGGAGTAGCAGGTAGATAGATTCTGGATAGAGGACTATGGTGAGCTCAGAGAAAGAAAACAGCATAGCTGCTTTTGGTTTTCAAAGGTGGAGGGAGAGAAGACAGCCTGCAGTTTTTCACTCTTGAATAAAACTGCCTAATTGCATCTAAACTTTTTTTTTTTTTCCCCAGAGAGATTGCAGTTGTTGGCTCTCTCCATCCCAAAGCAATTTTCTGTGCTAAAGGAGGCTTAGAGGTCTACACTGAGGACACATGCACTGGACTCTGTGTCACAAATAGCTGGCAAAAATCTCACTCCAGCATACGATTCTCTAGGGGTGTATAGGAATGCTGGCTGAGCCAGCTGGAAATCTTATTAATAATGTTGTAGGGAACTGCCCAGTCATGTCACCAGAGACTGGGAGATTCAATCCCATGATCTCACCCTACGCATCCTAGTACTTTATCTGCAAGACCAGTACACATCTGAAGTTCCTGTTCTCTCTTATGAAACCCATACTCCAGTTACTTGAGAACTGTGGGCCCTGTCTGCTTACTTTTTGAACAGACTTCTATATTAGATTTTACTGCATTTAAAAGAGCATTTCTAATGTCCAATTAAAGTGGAAAATCCATGCTCAACAGATTTGTTAAGTATGATTCTCTATCTAGTCATTATCATTAATGAAGTCATAACTTCCTGAGTGGTTCTTGTGTGTCCTTAATTAATGCCTCCGTTCTGTATCCACCCCCTCACTGTGGAAGTCAAGCTGTGGGTTTCTTCCTGGTTCCTGTATCCCTCATAAACCTCAGTCTGCACTAGCACCTTTGCAGCCCACCAGGTCCTTTTCTGTTGTGGTCTCTCTGACTGTTTTTTAATGATCTTGTCCCAGGACAGCTTCCACATCCTTCTTCCTCGACTACCAACAGAAAGTGCTGTGCACAACAGTGTTCTCCAGGGGTACATACTGCCTTTTGAGACAGCTGCCTTGCACTTGAAGGGTTAGAGTGGCTGCAGCTGTGTGAAGTTTTTCCCCCGTGAGAAGCTGGATCCTCCTGAGTTTTACCTTCTTGTGGCACATTAAGAATGGCCTTTTCCTAAGGCTGTGCAGGGCTTATTTCACTCAGTTGCCCGTGTGAAACTGGCAGGGTGAAGCATGATGGACCTCACTCTTTTGATTCAAACACTGCTTTTTTTTTTTTTTTTTTTTTTTTTTTTTTTTTTTTTTTTTTTAGTTAATTGCTTGATTTTTCTGAGACAGATCCCATCTGGCCCTGATGTTTTGTCAGCCTTGTGACATTCTAAAAAATTTTATAACTATTTTTGGCGTGATCTCAACTTCTGACAGTATTTCTGTTTTCTTCCCTAGAAAATGTATGGCTGTTCTTGGCATCTTCTCCACATTCCCTGTTCCTTCTAAACATTGTGCAGAATTTTTTTTTTATCAATGTGTGCTTCTTCTGTATATAATTTACCCTTCTAGCCTTCTATAGAGCTGTCCCCTTAAACATGCCAAGTTCTCCAGCTAACTATAATTCTCCTTTGTCAGAGGAAGCATTTGTCAGTCTCCACTTCCTGCTTTGCTCATCAGCTTCCCATGCACTTCTGATTTCTTTGTCTCTTAATATAGATTGCTACTCACCGCAGGTAGTCTGCCTGGGATTTTAATCCCAAATTACCTTCCTGCACATGGAAGGGAAATGCTTGTGATTGTAGATTGTTTTGCAGTAGGCTGCAGATGCCATGTCATATTCCAGTTGAAACACAATGGAGTTAGGCCTTTATCTTTCCAAGACAGACAGCTCTAATCCAAAAAAAAATCCTTAAAATCACTTTCAAATGATCTAAGAGTATAAAACAGGCCTTCATGGGAAGGTCAACAGAAGATTTGATCACTCTATATAGATATTTATGCAAAGAGATGTGATCTGAGTGTGGGGGAAGGCTTTTTAGCCTTGTTGACAAAGGCACAACTGGATGGCCAGGGTTGTGCCCATTTTAGGGTGGCCTCTTTGACGTCTGTCTGTCTTGCTCATGAGTGGAAAGTTAAACTTGCCAAGACAGAACAGAAATTCCAGGTTCTGACTGGCAGGTCTCAAATCTTTCTTTGCTCCCTTTTGTTAATGAACTATGACACAAGGGTAATTCTGAAATTATTCACTGCTGTATCCCAAGCTCCACTCACTCTGTAAAATGAATTCATAGACCTGGAGCTCTTCACTCACCAGTTCCTAACCTTTAATCTTTTTTGAGGTATTGAGATAGATTTTTCTCTGTCTCCATAATCTATTGTCCATGTGCCTTCTGTTCAGCAGGAAGGCTTTTCCAACCTAGCTATTTCTGTGCACATACAAAGGTATTATGACATTACCTACTCACATATGACATGGTTCTGATACGATGGTTGAACCCTCTCTACGCGTATTCATCACTGACCCCGATTTAATGGAGAACTAAAAATCTAGCAAGTTGCAGGCTGCATGCCTGAAAGATATAGGCAGCAAATAGGCTTCACAATTGTGAGCTATTATGATTCTGCAGAAGTCTGTCACTACTGTCAGAAACAGAAGTGATTTGATAACTGTCAGCCTAGCAACATGACAATACTTCAGGAGAGTTTTAAAAACTTCCCCCATATTTTCCCATGTCAATAGATTTGTTATCATTTGGAGCTTGCTATCCTTTCTATAAGCACAAGAAAGACTTCTGCCAGAAATATTGTCAGAGTGAACTCCCCTGCTTTCTAAGCAGAAAAGATAAGCAATCAGAACACTGACATAAAATCATAATTATTAACATTCGGAAGGACTTCCTGCAGTAGAGCATCCAGTCCAGCACTCTGCCAGTTGCTGGGACCTCTAATGGCCCACTCTTAGCTTGGCTTTCCAAGGATATTCTTGTGAACCTCACTCTTGGTCTAGATGTGCCTTCTAGTCTGTGGCAAGATCTCCTACCTGTTCTGGCCTTAGTGGCGTCTCACAAAAAAAAGTAGTTTGCATCTGCTACCATAGCTAGTTCTGTAATAACATGCCGTCTACAGTAGTGCTGGTCAGGGGGAGAAAAGATCCCATAGCAACCCTATGGATCTGTTGATACCAAGGTTACATCAACAGTATCTCTTTAGGAATGGAGAGTAGCAAGAGGAGGAATATTGGGATCCGTAGGGGATGTTGTGTGGGCAGGGTCTCTCTCCCTCTCTTCACTTAGTCTCTTAGCAACAGCAGGCCCAACTGGTATGGCACTGCTTGCTGGGTGTGTGCGGTCCCCTTTGTCAGATGAAGAAGAGCAGGAAAGATTTAGCACAGAGGAGGTGGGGAAATGAGGGGAGGAATAGTCCATAAGAGCATGAACCATATCGCACTGGGAAAGAAATGACAAAAGATGGCTTACTTGATACACAATCATGAAAAAATAGGTTATTCTTCTAGTAGCAGTGGAGCGCCAGTGAGAAAAAGGTGTCTCAGGCTTTCAGAAAGAAGTGCATTTGTGCAATCTTGGGCATCATTTGTATCCTTCCTGTTAATGATCCCCACTGGGGCTTTCAACACAAGTAGATATCATAAATTAATATCTGAGCCAGGCAGCTCACCTGCTGTCTTTACCTGACCCCAGGAACACTGCTTGGTTTGCCTGTGCCTTGTTTGCAGAACAGTAGTGTAAGCCCTGACTAAGACCTCCTCTTCGCACTATCCTGTTGCTATATCACGGTGCAGTGGAGGGCTGTTCCTGCAAGACCAGAGGTGGATGCTAAGCTTCTAAGCTCTAAGCCCTACATCTTTACTTTGTGTTACCACCTCTTGCTGAGTTGGTTTCTAAGGGTCTCTCCCCATATAGTTCTTGGGCCTGGAGAGTTTAGTATGCAACAAGGTACCTAGAAGCTGTGTGTTGCAGCTGAGTGTGTGATCTTCTGTGCTAACTACATCCGCTGTAGCAGTGACCTTGGTAATGCCAATATGCATGTTAGAACACAGACTAAATCACACATGTTAAGTCACTTTCCACATTATTGCTCTTCTGAAATATGACTTATGTTTGCTATCTAGCAGGTAGGCTGAGTTTTTTTCCTTCATTTAAATAGCTTTTTTGTTTCTAAAATACATAAGTCTCAATTGTAATGGGAAAGGAGATGAGAAGAAAGGAGGATGGGATAGGAGATAAAATGTTCTGCTTAACCTCTTCCTCCTACTGAAAAAATATCAGTGTGTTCTTTTCTCTGGAACTGTGCTATTTGCTTCTTTATACCTGGAGATGCATTGTGTTAAAGCCATTATGAAACATTATAGGTGGTGATGGCATGGCAGAAGCGTAACTGAAGCTTCCAAAGAGCCTCTTTTTCTTATCTGCCAGGTCGATGCTGAATTGAAGTGCCTTCAGAATGAAGTATTATTTCTTCCTTACCTTCATAACTTTTATTTTCTTTTAATGCCACATTACCACATAAAACAGAGAAAAGAAAAAAGGATTCTCTTTTTTATTTTAAATTTTTTATTTGCCACTGGTAATGCCATAGGGAATGGTGACATGCAAAGTATTCCATAAGTCAAAAGTAGATCTTGAAGTCAGAGCTGTAGTTCTAGACTAACTGTCTTGGCCCTGGCTGGTATAATTGGACCTCAGCTTCTCTGCAAACATAGACCCTGAATTCTCTTTCAAAACTAATCCAGATCTAGCTCTGAGCACTTTGACATACCTCACACCACAAATTTCCTGTTCAACATATTGACATTTACTTAGAACTGCAGAAGGTGTATCTGCCTCCACTCCCCTTCCAAAATATGCTGAAATAGACACTTTCAAGATGATTGGTGTTGTATTATAAGGGAAAATTCTTCATTGATTGCAGCCAGGGTGGCAGCGGATGATCTGATAGACTGTCTCTCATACCTGATTTCTCTTGGAGGAGAGTATTATACAGGTGGAGCATATCTGCAACTATCACTGCTTGTAAATGTAACTGAGGGTACACTGAATTGTGAAGATGCCTGATTATTGGCTCCTCTAACTTAAACACTCCCTAGAAAATGAACTGTTTACTTCATGGTGTCTTCCTACATATATTGCCCTGCATAACAGCTACAGGTGATTAAGTCTTCTATAGTTCTCCCTACAGTGAAAGCCATTGTGATAGCCATTCCGCTATTGAATTTAGATTGTCCTGCGCTTAGTCGCTGACATGTGTGGCTGTGCTCTGAATCAGACAACGAATGCTAGCAAACACAAAGCTGGTGTCACTGGCCCATCAAGCAGTAAAAGGAGAAGTTAAGGAAAATTAATGTACTGAAAAGGAGAGAAAGGGTATAATTGCATGAAACTTTAGAAAATCTTTGGGGGCTCTTAACCTCACTTAGAAATAGTGACCTGTGGTAAGAAGCTGAGATGTCGAAGGAGGTACTGGAAAAAGTTGGTAAAGGTAAAGGAAGTAGAAGTCAAACTGTATCCGTCAAAAAATTCTGAAAGCATGTGGTCAAGTGGCAAACCTACTAAGGCTATATACACTACTTTCTTAAAATCAGTAACTACTTTTAAAAACCAGCTAGTTTGATCCCCATACTGAAAGGTGCTAGGTGTGATTCTGAGGGCCCTACACAGGCTGGCTTTTCCTCCAGAAAGCAGGAAAATTGGTTTAAATGCTAACTAAAAATAGCTCTGTAAGAAGCCTAAAAGAAAATAAGATAGAGAAAAATCGGCAGGTCTCTTAAAAAGAGATTGATGTCCTGTAATTTTATATAAATTGATGCTGCTTCAAACTACATTACAAAAAAAATTTGGCTTCATAGTCCTGACACTTGTCTTTTAAGCTTGAAAAATTGAGGGCTTAATCTGAAAAAACATTAAGTAGAAGGAGTATGGAAGCTCACCATGACGTTTGGACCATGACTCTGCGATAATGCTCACTTTGAAATCACTAAGTCTGTATTACAGCAGAGAATCTGACCCACAGACTCATACTCTGCCTGAGAAACATGTTCTGTCTCTCACATCACCCAAGCAAGAGAAAATCTACAAATAGCGCTGAGCTGACAGTTCTGCTGGTAGTGCCAGAGACAGGACAGAATCCAGCTCATTCCTCCGCGCTTGCTGTTTCATTAGTAAAGATAAGATTTACAAAACCACATAGAACAGATAAACTGAGTAAGAATCCCTTCTATAAACTCAGATTTTTTACTTGCTTTTTAAGGTGTTCCCAGCAAACTGTTTCCAAAGAGTTCAGAGGAGATGCTGTCAAAACATCCCATGTTTGTTGTATCGCTCAAACAATGTTGAGAAGGTGAGGCCAGTGCTTTCCACAGCATTGTAATTAGGAAAGAGGAATTACAGCATCATACATACCTGAGTCTGTCAGTGAGGTTGATCTAAGAGAATATGAAAACTGACTTGCAGGTGATATTTGTATCTAGATGGAAAATAGCCTTTCATTTATATTCTATGTGTATAAGGTCCAGTTCTGGAATCCATGCTCATCCAGAAATACCTGGACAGTAAAAAGGAGATTCACTGTAAGGAACACAAAAGTCTCCTTCTTGCAGACTTCTGTGTGTTCACCCACTCCTAACTCTGAGCAAAGCTGCATCATTGCCAGGGGTTTGGTTTTCTCATTTGAATGCTCTGAAACAATTCAAGGCCAGTGTCGTGCTATATTAGGTCAGAGATTGAATCAGAACGCTGGATCATGACTATGCGTGCTTATGCTGAATTGAAATAGGAACTTTCCATCCAAGGACCAACTGTACAACAGTTTAATTAAACTCATGTCACAAAGTGAACTTCACAGTGTAACTGTTCAAGGGTGTATTTCTTCAACTGCATAGCAAATGCTCTTCCCCTTGGCCTTACATCCAGCTTAGAAATATCTCGGCAGCCAACAGATCTCGTCTAACATGACTCAGAAATGCGAGCAGTTCTTTACACATCAGATATCACTTCTTCGTATACATCAGTGCACAAGCTACACAGTCACTGGCATGTTCCCGAGTCTTATGTGCTGCTGTAGTCTTGCTCTTCTCTAAAAGGAGATTTTAAAAGTTTTGCCTTTTCTAAATGACCAACACAAGCATTTGAATTTCATTCTCTTTCAAATTCAGCACAATCACTTGACCCCTTAACATACAACACTGAAGCAGTGTTTAATCTAAATGCCATTTCTAAGCAAACACCCACTGAGTTATTAGGCATTTGCTCAATTCAGTACATCCAACTTACATTAGAAGGACCAAGCTGAGACCCATCTGGTTTTTAAACATTATTTGGCTCAGTCCCCAAAACCAAAAGCAACAATATTTTTTTTTTTTAAATACTGGTTTGTGATTGTCTATTGAGAGATGTTAAAGATAATATTAATTTATCTCTTTAGCAATACTTGGCATGACCTGGAACTATTCCTAATGTGATTGCCTCACTAGGAGAATGTGTTTTTACAAGTACTTTGAAGTACAGTTAGTATTGGCTTCTGCAGAATTAGGTTTGTCCTCCTAATGGAAGGGAAAGCTCTGCTCAAAACTTCATCTGGGTAGGCCTGGGAAAGGATGTAGGTTTCTGCAGGAGGACCTTACACACAAGCTGAACAAAACTTTAAAAATTGTCAGTGTTTTTAAAGCAAAGAAGAGCTTCAAGAGCTTCAAAATGAAAACAGCCTTGTGACATTTTCATGCTATCCAAAATTGTTTTGAAACTATTTGTGTGACAATGGTCCATTTTTAACATTATTAACTTGGTTTTCATTTTTAAAATGGCCATTGTTAGCTTTAATTTTGGAGTGGAAAACCAAAATCTTTTATCAAAAGTATCTTTAAAAACCCCCCAAAACTCCAACCCTGTTTAAAGCTTTAGTTTTGGGGTTTTTTTTCACCTAGAAAGCAATGAACTTTACTGAGCAGTCCTGGGGAAAATGCTTGAGGAGTATCTTCGTTTAGGTGAAAAAAGTAGCGCTGAATTAAAGTAATTTAGTACCCATTTCTCTGTTAAGGAAAACAAAACTGCACTAGCACAAAACAGTACATTTTGCTTGTACAATGAAATGATGTTCCCTTTGGAGCTAATGATGACTTTGCTTTTACTTTGGTGACTCCAGTATTTCAGCTATATTCTTTATTAGAGGTGACAGCCCTGTGACAGGGATGTGCAACAACTTTTCAGAAGAAAAATAAAAGTCTGTTAATTTGGACTAAATAATGTATTTTTCTTTAATATCGTTCCATTTTGGATGAACCTTCAAAACTAATTTAAACTCAGCCAACAGGGGCTCATGTCACGGGAATATGTCCAAGTTTATAAGACAACAAAAGTAAGGAGACATCTTAATTGCAGGCCATGCAACCGGTTCTACCTAAAGCATCTATCACAAACACATACAAATTGTCTTTTATCCCTCAGAGAACGTGTTCTCTGAGCAATCCTAGCACACAGCTCCAACAGCTTGCTCAGTAAGCTCAAGTGTGGATTTCTCAGCCAGCTGATCTAAGGCCAAGGGACCAGCAGCTATTGAATCATTTACTGCAAGCAATGTGATTCAGTGTGCACTTTCTGCTGAAATGACACAGAAATTGGTGCATTGGATGAAGTTGAGCCCCAACCCCAAGATTTTGACATTCAATCACTGCTGTGACTTTCAAATCAAACTTCCTTCCCTCCATGTCCTTACAGGATGATCCATTTGTTCTCACTGACACACAGCCACCGGTGCCGGCTCAGTGACTCGCAGACTTTGTGTTTGCTTACATCAAGTGTGTTTGTACTTAAGTCTTAGTACTTAATTTATAGCAACATTGTTCCACCTGCTTATTAAATTAATGAACCCAGAGATGGGAGGGAGGGCATATTTTAACTATTCCTTAAGATGGACAGTCTGCTGTTTACCTTGTATTGTTCTGTGCTATGAACCACCACATTCCCAAGCAGGTAATTTTTAATCTTTTCTATACTTGGGTAGTTGTCCTTGTCAGGTACCTGCCATTAGTTATTTTCTTTAAAAGGAATAATGAGGATGTAGTCTGGGGTGTTTTGTCCCCAAAAAAAGTAACTTCAAAATCCACAAAACTCTTTCAACAGATGCCATAAAGATTAAAACTAACAATCTTCAACTAGCAGCTTTTAATTAAACAAGACTGTTCTAGAAAAAAAGTCTGTACCATTAATGTTCAACAAATTGTGTACTGAGGGCTTCAGCAATACTCGACCATAAAAATCAAACTTAATTTCCTTACTAATGACAACAAAATCTTGTTGACATCAATGAGTAGGCCAAATTCATCACTCAGTTGAAATCACACTATTGGCTTTTTGTACCCTGACACATCATTTCTCTGCTTGGCCCACTCCTTGAGACGATTTACTCTTACTTGTCCTTTCAAGTCAGCATTCCCGTTTCACGCTGCTGTCAGACAGGTTAACATAGCAAACACGTTTCCCTTTGGGTGCTACAAGGCTTGTCACTCGAAGATTAAAATATGCTCTAGGAATATTATTTCATTAACTCTGAAACACCCAAATGAAGTCAGTGAGTAGTGCACAGAGATCATTTCACTCTGGACATCTCTTTTAATTGGTTATATCAATACTATGTCATGCTTTAAGACAGATAGTAAAGAAATTCTGAGCTCTCTTGAAGCTACATGGGAAATGCATTGCAAACATCACATTTATTAAAGGAATACCGGTCTTGACAGATAGATGAGAAAGCAGCCAGCGAGGCTATTTCCCTATCAGGTACTGTGTGCAACCGCAATGGTAAACATGCGTCTGTGGTTTGATACCCTCATGGAGCACTCAGAGGAAGACAAGCTGTGTTCCCAATAAGCTTGTATAATCCAAGCAGTTCCAGGCTGCTGTCCAAACTCTTCACAGACAGGTTGGTAGGAATTGCTCTTCTAGTGACTCCTCATTGCAAATACCAGTTATACATATTCTTGTGGTTTTAATCTGAAAAATTAGAAGAAAAATAGAAAATTTAGAAGCAATATCTGATCAAGGAGCTAGTAAATAACATGCTTCTGAGTACTTTTGCTCTTAATGAGTATTGGTTTTGTTACAAAATCAGAAGTATGTATCAGAAATTTTAAGGATTGATGAAATAGCTATTAAACTGACATTTTTGTCAGCACTAAATTAAAATGTTCTACTGCTTTTTGTAACTGCCAGTTTGTCATACTTTACACAGGAACATCAGAAAGGCCATACTTGCTCAAAGTAAAGGTCCATCTGGCTCAGCATCCTGTGCCTGGGCAGGGGCCAAGAAAGGATGCCTAGGGGTGAGTATAACAAAGAAAATCAGTAGTGATTCTTCCTCAGAATACATCTCCAGCCTTCAGTTACCAGTGACTCAGTAACTTCCAGTCTTACCGTCTCATTGCATTTTCTAAGACAAACAGGGTCCTATTTAATATTTGAGGGGTAGAAAAGGGTATTTGGTAGGGGTGGCTTTCTAGATCCTCAGATATATCTGTTGTTAGTGGTGCCCATGGAATACTCAAAGGAGAAAAGCTGTTTGGGTTCCCCAGCTGGTCTGTATAACTCAAGGACAGCAGTGGTTCCTGGCTGTTCTCCATCTTGTCACTTCCCACAGTTTACGAATATCTCTTCCTGGTCAAATACAAGCTGTCCCTCTGTTCAGAGATACAGGATATGTTGCTAATTTTCTCCCGTTTTTCCCTCACCACCCCTTGGCTCTTCTCTGTTTCTTATCCTTTCATCAGGCAAAGATGGTCCATTTTTCCTTTGCTGCACACACCTCCAGGCTGGCAATAATGTGCTATGAGGAAGCATGAGGCCAGCTGCCCTCACGTTATTTCCAGCAAGAACAGGAGCAGGTGCCCCAAGAGCCTCTGCACAGGACTGCTGACCTCCCCAAGGCTGAAAGGCTGAAGCTGGGAATCTCACCTGCCTGTGAAATTAGTCCAGGGAAAAATATCTGTGTGTTTATGAGTAGACCTTCCAGTACAGCGTTTCCCTGTAAAGCCCTTGACTGCGTAAGGTTTATGCAGAAGGTCTGAGACAGCTTGATCCAGGTCACTACATCCAGCAAGATTAGAAGCAATCAAAACCTTGTCGTGCAGGTGAGAAAAGCAAACGCCAAATCAAATACGAAGTAACTAATCTGGAAGGCATATCCTATTGTGTTTTTTAAAATTAACAGCCATTTTCCTGTTTCCATAGAAACAATGAGGCAACTTAACAACAATTTGCTGTATAGTCAGCAGACTGGTGAAGCTCTGAATGAAGACCCCTAAACGATCTAAGACTTGCAGGTGCATTGTTGTTTGACTTTTTAGAGTGAAATTGAAAAATGGCTACAGCCTCCAGATGGAGCAAAGGAATGTGTAACTGCAATGGGAGAATGCATCCAGTAGAAAAATTCTCAGCTGTGGTGATTAACACCATCTAGGTTGCTAGAATGGGAATAATTTATTACAGAGCTTTCCCTGTTAGTGCCTTGTCATGGGCATAATTGAAGAGGTGTAATACATATCAGTGGGGGCCCTAGAACAGTCTGCTGTGTGGCTCATGTTTGATCCAAATTACTACTATGCTCTTCATTGTGTCAGCAGGACACGTGCCTATAGGCAGCTTCAAAATTAAGTTGCCACTCCAGAGAGGGACTTACAGATGTATGTGTGCAAAAGCAACGTGTGGGCAGTCCCTGTGCTGAATCTTGCCTTCTCCACACAGCTGACTGCACATGAGTACACCAGTGATGGATATGGATGCTATGGATAGACATCTGCTAAAAACTGGACAGAGATCCTCCAGCTTTTTCATATCAGTTGCTGAACAGATGGTGAGCCATCATCGTTGTTATTTCATATTCCAGACTCAGGGAGAGGGGCTCTGAGCTGGCAATTTCTTTTTCTCAGCTTGGGACCAACAGATCTTTAAAAGCCACAACATTATTATTATTCTATTAATCTCTAAGGACTCACTAAGACTGAGGCTCTTGTACTAAGTATATACACAGGACAGAATATAAGCAAACAATTTAAGACCTAATTTTGGCATAAACCAGTGAGCTATACCTAAAAGATCCTGACTTGCTTTGTACCGGTCCCGATACCCTATTTTACTGAAAGGGGCATCATTTGGGTGTGATCAGATAGGTGGAAAGTTACTGTCCCTGCTCCCAGCTTCTATCAATAACTTCTAGCAATAACATCATACGCTCCTAATTTCTGTAGTGACCTGCTGAAAGTGATTTACCTGTACTCATTTTATGTAAAGCTGGAACGCTGTATGTGCATGCAGCTGATTATTGTTTGTTGCAGTGCAATAGGGATCTCTGATTCAGGCATAATAACTTTTTAAGCCGCTTTAGTGTGATATCAGGCATTCATCTGATGATACCATTCATGTCAAATGAGTACAAAAGACAATAGAAAAATCTTGGTGAACAATTTATAGTGCCAAAGCTGAGCTGAGAATCTAAACCCACAAGCATTGTTTCTGTTAGACAGCAAGGTAATAGAAGCTGCAACAAATCTTTCTTATATAACAAAGCAATTATGTTTTCTCAGTCTCACAAGTTTTTGAAAACACAGCTTTCTCAGGCTTTCCACTGATAAAGCTTTGAGGCTTTTCAGGGGAAAGTATGATAAATAAGCAGTCACTATTGCAAGTATGTGTTTGATCACCAATTTTTCCTGCAGAAATATCTTACATTTTATATCTATGCTGATAAACTCTCACACTTGAAATAGCTCAAGTAGCTGTCACTGAGGGAAGCAGCAAGTCACTGAAGGAAGATCCCTGGTAGAGTCAGAACAACAACAACAAAAATGTAATTGTGTCTATGGAGGAAGGAAGAAGCCTGGGTTAACTTTCATGGACAGAAAGGAAACTTAAGTAATGAAGCTGTCATAGAGTTTCTCCAAAGCATTTTTTATTCTAATCTTCCTGGAATATTGAATTTCAATAGCTACAGTAGCAGACTCCCCAGACAAAACTGTGCCATACATACAAATTAAAAATAAATTATAAATGGCTCTGTACAGGAAAATTACAGTTCTTCCCATCAAATCATTGAATGGACTGAGGAGAACATGTCTCTTATGGCTTATAGAAACATTTAAGAAGAGAAGGCTAACATTTGTCTTTCTAAAGCAATAAGAAGTACTATTTGTGGCCAAATTATGCATTACTCTTTGCAAAGCAAGAAAGGCAACTAGAACTCTTTAAACTAGTAACATGGGAAAATGAAGATGATCCTTAAATCCAGATTCCAGGTACAAATGGGTGTTGCATGAAGGGTTTTGAGACTGAGACATAAAATTGAACATTGTGAAATCTGGCAGCTCAAGTTTACCTCTGTGCTAATAGCAGGGAACAAAGAACTTGGCCCACTCTCAGAAAGAACTGGAAAATGCCAGGAGCATGTGCAGTGCACCCAAGCACTGCATGTATCAGCACTCATTTAGGTATGCAAGTGTGTATTTCTCAGAGCTCGTTTTCCTGATCTTAGCACACTCATGGGGAGGAGAAGATGCTCAGAGTGTTATGTGAGTAGCGCTCAGCTGTGTCAGACATTCACAATCCTTTGGGGCCAAATTCAGAGGTATGTCAAGCACCTGCAACTGCTCTCCACATTCTCTAGAAACTGCAGGAGTCTGCTGGATGGTCAGCATTTGGTTCTCTTGTAACAGCAATTATTCACAAGTGTCTGGGAGAGACAAAACCTGTAGCAGCTTGTCATTGTTCCAGGCAGACAAAGGACGAAAATGTTGAATCCTAATGAATTTGCTGGCAGGATTTTGTAAGATAAAGTACAGCCTGCTACCTGTGCAAAATACCTATGTACATAGTTTTGTTCTTGTAGGGTAAGAATTCTGAGCTCTTTAATGACCACAGATGACAAAACCCCCTCTGACCATATTTTGAATGGTAATAACTGTACTGTCTATAATAACTATCAGCAAAAAACCTCAAACACCTTGCAGAACTCCTGCTATAGAAATGACTCAGGGGTAAGACAGACGATTCAGAAGGTGAAATATTACTTCACATAGCACATGGGTATTCTTCTAAGGTTTCCAGCCAAGGATCAACTTTGTTTCGTTTATGAGATCTGACATGATCACGGCCCTTGCTAGTAAGCTGTAATACAAAAGCTCTGCACTGATTCATAGATGTCAGATCTGCCACCTCAGATAAAATATACTGGTAATATTCAAATGTCTTACTGAGCCCTCAGCCTTTTCAATGAGTGCAATTTAAATGGACAGAGGGATAATAAATCCAGGTTACGTATTGAAAATGCTGCTGAAAATAGCCTAGGAAAAATAATGTTAGTAAATAGCAATGTCAGTACCATGTGAAAGTCTATGAAAATAATGACTTACACATATATCACACCTATTCTCAAAGCACCTCATAAGCATTACTTAACCTAACTAACCAGCATTCCTGTGATACAGAAGTGTAGCATCTATTTCTCTGTTTTAAACAGTTACATCAGACTTCCAAGGAAGAGATCATACATTTAGAAAGCAGCAGAGGAGAGGCTGTGACCCTGAAACCTCGGTGACCTTTGTTCATCTGGAAAAAGTTAGGACTGCTTTGTTACTTGCATTCCCCAAGTAGGGAAAACAGATAGAAAGTCCCTAGCAAAGCAGCTCAGCAGCAAGACTCAGGCTACACTCAAGCAGTTGAGGTCTGGTTCTTACACACCCTGGACGCATCCCATAACCACCACAGAGACTGTGCAGGCACAGATGGAAAATTCCCCTTCCCCAAGAAGGGAAGGAGCCAGGCGGCTCTCAGCTCTTGTTTGCACATTGCTGCAGGCTCCAGATATCCATTACAGTGTCATCTTGCAGTGTAACCCCCTGGTATGCTGTGGTTGTTCCCTGCCTGTGAACATGTCCCTGAAATAAGTGACTTGTCTCTGGCAGGTAGCTGGAGCAGGTTGGCTGCTTTTGCCAAAGCACTTGTTGTGGAGCCACCACATTATTTCTTTCAGATGCTAGAGTCTGGCTGTCATCATATTAGGGAATATTCATGCACAAGTTGCCTCTTAATCTTAAAAAAAAAAATGTTGTCATCAAGTTCAAGGGCATAATTTCATTATTAGGGCTGTGCAAATAAGGTACTTAGGAAGATAGACTTAAAAGAACATTGTTAAAGACCTGTACAAGCAGCTGGCTTCTTCAGCTGGGAAGGTGCTTGGAGTCAGCTGAGCCCAATTCCTAGCTAAGTTATTTGAGTAGGGCCCTGGCTGAGACAGAAGGGGGGCAACATGTTGTGAATGGTACTTCAGGGTGTGGTTTCTCATCAGATATTGATTTAACAGCTGCTAGCTAGGGAAGAGGGTATTCTTCTTTCCCCAGCTCCTGTGTGGTCCAGTGGCTTTCCTTATATCAGTTCTGGCATTTATCTGGCCACAGAGAAATTAAATTCAGGTAGCAAAGCTGGCAGAGACCCCAGCTCCACAGAAGAGGAGGAACAGATTTTCACTGGCTCAGCTTTGGAATCTGGCTCGTGGTGGCAACAGGCAAGTGGTAAGGAATGGCTGGGAAAAGAGGGGAGCAAGTCCAGCTCTCAGCTGCGGCCAGTTGTGAGATAGGTTGTGATTTCAGGTCATGGCTGTGCTAAGTCCCCTTGGAACTTTTTAAAAAAATAAAATATTTTGCAGTTGGAATTTTTTTCTTAATTTCTTTCTTTAATCAAAAATACTTTATTTGACTCAAATTTGCAAACACTTTGCTGTAACAGCAGCGATTGTCAGGTCTGTGAATAACTACTGCCTTACCTGCAAAGGTCTTTTATTCCCCTAGCAACCTCTGGTTAAAGAGAGCTGTGCTGGAAATATGCTCTGGAAATCCATTTTCAGGAGATTAGTCTTTGATAGAAACGTACAGCTCTTAAATGAATGTCCTTTTGTTACACTGAGACTGCCTACAGAAACGCTAGCAGAAAGTCTTCAACTACCTCTGTGTTTGTAAGGTAGGAACAATTTAATTGCAATAATAACTAGGTGATTCTCAAAGAATAAATCATCTCTGTAGCAAGCTATGCCCTAAGTGTAGATAATTGTTGCAGTGGCATCTCCAAACAATTATTTATCACAGGAGAAGTCAGTCAGTGTGGGTTACAGAGCTCAGTGACCCAGCAACTGGAACACGCTGGGAAGTTTTCTTGTTCATTTCCTATCCTGACAAGGGAGAAATGATGCTGTGGAAACAGATTATTTGTGTGGTTACCACAAGCAAAATGGCCTTTTCTGAATGACCTGGGTAATTCTTGGAAAAGGGGAGAACTTAATTTAATAACTACTATGCATGACTGGGAATGGGACTTGAGTTATCTCACTGATAGACAGCCAGCTTGAAGTAGCAGTCATTGCAGCTCTTCATCTTCTGAGACCTGTGGGGTGGCTTTGACGAACTGAGTTTGAGCCTCTTGAATCAGCATAATGACGATCTAGGAAAAGAAAAAGTCTCACAGCATATAAGTATGGAAATGTTCACTCACCTCATAGGTGCTCTGTGGACAAGTGAAATGAGGCATATATTTATAACTTTTTTTTTTTTAAATTGGATATGCAACTAAAATAAAAAAATACAAATTGCACTTGAATGCAATTGTAATATACATTTCCAGAAAGAGTTACTAACTTCTGAAAAGTGTAAGTGAAAGCTGTACAAACTGGGAAAGATTTCAGTATCAAGTTTGGTGTGGTTATAGTTTCTTAAGGCAAATCTACCTAAGCCTACCATTTTCTTCCAGTCTTCTGTGGAAAATAATTCTGATATGAATTATGTAATTAATAAGCTGACTATTCAGTTTAAAATTACTAGTTGAACTGGCAATTCTTCTTTTCCACAAATTGAATAAGTAGTTCTCTTGAGGAAAATAATGGAGGGAGTAAAGAATTACTACTTTTTTTTTTTTTTTTTTTTTTTTTTTTTTTTTTTTTTTTTTTTTTTTTTTTTTTTTTTTTTTTTTTTTTTTTTTTTTTTTTTTTTTTTTTTTTTTTTTTTTTTTTTGTGACTATTCTTCTAGTACGATTCTTGATCTCCAGGTCGTTTTCTCTACTTGAAATTTGGAGGGGGTGGAGCTGATGGAACATGGTGATCCAAGGGTAGTTCTGTTCCCTTTTGGTTAATCATGGGGTTTAGGTATTTGTCCTGGGTCTGGATTCACTTGGATGTGTTAATTTAAAAAAGTACTGTCTCTGTACAAACATATACAAAGAATTTAATCTTCTAGAACATCAATAAGTGAATGGGGAATGGATGAAACCAAACTAATTCACATCATCATTCAAGCAAATACCCAGGTAATATATTTGAGCAAATAACTTGACACTAAACTAAGCATATATCTAGGGACTAATAATCACAGATTCTCCTCTTAGTCTGCCAAGTGTGTATAGCACTATATATACTCTGAATAGCCAACAGGGACATGTATTATGTGTACAGAAATAAAGTAGAGTTTTAATCATGCTGCTTCCATCAGCTGTTGCAGTGGCAGCTTATTTACATAAAGGGAGGAAATGTTTTGAAGCTTTTTCCTTTCCTACTGGCACCAAGAGGACCAACTCATTCCGATAACCCCGAAACAGATCAGCCAGCTCAAATGAACTGAAGCAGGCTTGATATTCTGTATTTGGATTCACAGCTGACCCTGACCTTGGGCCTGTCTTGATTAAGCAAGCTAATATAAATTCATTGACTTACACTAACTTCGAGAGGAGCAGAGCTGAGCACTGAGCTGTTGTGGAAGAATGTGGAATGGATCTTGGCATTTCATTTCTTTGTAGTGATGAGCAGATTTTTTTTTTTTTTTTTTTTTTGGTAGTTCTGAGTACTACTTTGCCATGACTATAACCTAGTGGGGATCAGATAACAAAATGCAAAGAGGGCTAACCAGGCATTCGCACATGCACTTGCTTCACCTTTGGGTGTTCAACCAGTGTTCAAGTCCCTGCTCTGCTGCAGATTCACTGTGTCACACTGAGCTAGACCATTTGGGTCCACAGCCACAGAAGTTACTTGGGCTGTAGTCTCCTGCTGACTCAAGAGGGATGGGCAGAGCCTGCTAGGGTCAGTGAGATGCTGATGGGGGCTGAGCTGGGAGAGACCAGCTCTGGCCATGGGAGCTAGAGCTTCTTAAGGCAGTATGTTGCAAGTCTGCCTCTCCAGTCACATTTCTGCAAGTGCCAGCCTTGGTGGCAGGGTTGGTGGTAGGAATCATGATACTCTCACACACTGGTGCCCTGTTGTGAGGGTGGTGGGCTAGAGGTGCCAGGCCAAATGCAGTCACTGGCACTCACCCTATCAGAGGGGCAGGAACTCCCTGCAGAGGGGACGGGGCACGCAGCTCGGCTGCTGCTGTGCAGAGCCCCTTGTTCTCTCGTGCTGTGGTTCCTTGGAGAGCCTTGGAATGGGGATAGCAATGCTGTCTGCCCTGATAGAGAAGTTGTGAGGATAAGGGAATTAAAGGCCACAAGAGTGCAGAGGCTAAGTTAATCAGTGACAGACAATTTCCTGAGGCAGGAAATTGTATATCAAAATATAGCTTCCCTTTCTCTCATCTCCCCTAATTACACAAAGCATTTGAAAGATCTTTATATTGACTGTATTACACTGGAACATAACCTGTGGTGTTTATCAGTAGAAAGTGACAGAAAAGCCACCACAGCAACAGGCTGCTGAAGGAAAGGTTGATTTTTGTTTGTTTGTTTGTTTGTTTGTTTTTAAATTGTATTAGGGTTTACATTAATTTGGAAGAAGCACAAAGACTTGCTTGCATTGAATTCAACAGAAGGAAATCAGAAGGAATAAATGCTTCTCTACTCAGATATGAGTTTGTTAGATATACTTCAGCTAAACAGAAGGCCAGAAACATCTCAGGTTAATTTATTGCCCCAAAGATATTCATCCTCATGAACCGTGATGCTGATACAGATGCTAAAGCAAAGGTGGAGTCTGCCACTATGCCGCGGGGACTTCTGCCTCCCCAGTATTTTGGAAGATGAGACATCTAAAACTCCAACTCAATATTAAGAAAATCAGGAAGTGAATGACTAGCCCTAACAAAAAGACGAACTACAGATGGTGTAAATAAAGATATGCAGTCAAGCAGCTGCTTCAGACATGCGCAGTACAACTGTAGGACCATAACTAAGTATTGTGGTTTAGCCCTGGTCACCACACAGTTTCTTGTTCATCCTCCCCCTCCCCAGTGGGATGGGAGAGATAATTGAGAAGAAAGGAAAACTCGTGGGCTGAGATTAAGACAGTTTACTACAATAGCGAAGGAAAATTACAATAATAACAATATAAGGGTACTAAAATATACAAAATGAACAATGTACGATTTCTCACCACCTGATGTTCCAATAACTGATACAGCCCGTCCCAAGCAGCGATCACAGAAATGAAACCGAGCAGCAAGCAAAGGAGTGAGAGGGAGCCATGCCCCCCACCCACAACCAACCTCCACCCGTATATACTGAGCATGACATTTATAGCATGGAATATTCTCTTTGGCCAGTTTGGGTCAATTATTCTGGCTATATCCCTCCCAGCTTCCTGCATCTGCACATTAGTGAGACCTGGAAAGCTGGACAGTGTCCTTGGTCTCATTAGCAGTAACTCCTAACATCAGTGTGTTTATCAATATTCTTCACATACTAAATCCAAAACACATCGGCTACTGAGAGGAAAATTAACTCCATCCCTGCCGAAACCACGACATTAAGCCTCTCTCTGCTTGGGAGTTAGATGAAAAAAGCTTCAGCATAATAGCTACCATTATTTTTAAATATTTATTTTGTGATAGCACTCTGAAGCCAAGCAGGTCAAGCCCCATTGTCGGAGGCACTGCACAAACACGCTGCAGAGAGCTGATAGTCTGAGAGGTGAGACTTTAAAGGTGGCTAAGACTGAGAGGCAGATTACAGAGATGCAGCAACCGAACAGCAGCAATGATTAATGTTGCGGCTGTATTCAAAATGATACTATCTGCTCTTTCACGGGCTGGAGCCGAATGAAGCTTCACTTTGCTGGCTTGTTCTTACTCTGGCTCCTCTTTGCATGGTCAGTTATTTTTCTATGCATCTCATTTAAAGGAATTTATGCACCTAGCATAATCCAAGCCCTTCATTCAGATATCTTCTAACTTAATTTTCTGAACCAGAAGTTGACCCAGAGGTAGGCATTTCACATGGAAATCTTAAATCTGCTCTATGGAAAAGTTTTCCAAGTTGGAGGCCACTGAGCAGATGGCCTTACAAAGGGGAAACTGTCAGTACACATTGTTATAAGCGGCACTCATTTTCTCAGGAATAAGACATTCTATGCACAGTGCCTTCTCATATTTTTTTTTCATGATTCTTCTGCATGTGTTACTGATTGCCTCTTGCAATGCATTTGGAATTGAAACATTTTTTTCTGTTGCATGTAAAAGAGAAAAGGAGAAAAAAAATGTTAGAAGCGAGGCTTGTGCTTTCTCTTATACTTTGTAAAGACCCTATTTCTAATAAAATTATGTTCTGCACTGACAAGTCCTCCACTTGCAGCATTAGGCTAATGTCACTCTTAGCTGGGGTACTTGCTCTATTGCCATTTGACTTGGCTGGCTGTCCGTGTTGCCTCTCAATCACACTGGTTTAATCTTCAGTCTCATTTTGTTTTGTGATTATTTCTTGCTGCTCTGTACTCTCGTTTTGATAATTCAGAAGGAACTATTTCCATTAAGTGTCCAAAGTGTGACTAAATGCTGGTTTAGTGGTTTTTATTGTTTGGGTTTTTTTTTCAATTCAAATTTCATTCTCCTCTTTTGCAAGATCATAGGTCAGGATATGCAGTGGCCCAGATTTATTCCCATTTACTTCACTAGAAGTGTGCCTGCTAACTGAATATGGGTCTTTCTTTACCTATTGCATTTCCTCCTGCCTTTTTTTCCCCATGCACACCCTTCCATCCTCTCAACTTCTCTGCATCTCTATTCACTTCTGATTCAGTTCTCTCTTTTATGGCCACTCCTGGTATAGCCCCTGTGACTCAACAGCAGTTACAGCAGTTGGGACCAAAAAAGCCTAGATGAAAGCACTTTGCCTGATACAGCTGTATTTTGTTGCACTTGCATCGGTGGCATGAGAGAGCACTATAAAAACAATAAACTGGATCCAGACCAAAAGGTCTGGCAGTTTTGTGATTCTCAAAGCTCAGCTGGCTGGGAAGATTTTAGTATCTGGTGTCAAGTTCTCAGAAAGACTTGACTTGGCTGAGCACCTAAAATTCAGCGCAGAAACTATTTGTGCATCCCTTAGCCTGTGTGCCAGCCTCCTCGAGGAGGGATGTGTCAGCCCTTTGCAGAGTATGAGGCCTCTTCAGTCCTTCAGAGTGGCACAAAAGTGGCTCCTGGTCGCTTCCACAGAGACAAGAATGAGCTCTCAGATTTAATCTAGGCCAGCAGCTTTAATGAAAATCAATTAATTAAAGAAAACTCGTTCCTATTTAGGATGAGGCAACTGCTGGTTAAGTTGCAGGATTAATCACTCCAGGGGCAGACTGGCATTTCCCATTCTCTCTTGCTCATGGGTAAAAACCACCTACATGTTTATAACTTCCCTCCTGCTGTGTGGTGGCACAAAGGTGCAGATTTGTCAGTCTCTGGGTACCAACCATATGAAGCTGTTTGCGTTGCTCAGCCATTGGCAGAGGCTGTAGGGAGCAGAGCCATGTGGCTGACTTGTGCCTGGGAAAGGCAGCTGGTATTGCGATGGCTGCTTTAACAATTAGGGAAGAGTGCTATTACTGCTGTCTCTGGGGGAGTGATCCATCAGAGACAGCAAATATCTTTTCACTCAGCGCAAATGACCGTCTCTGTGTGCTTGGAGCCAGGAATACTTTCCACTGCAAAGGAAGTCAGGGCCTTTATGAGGAGCTACAACACACCACAGATATTGAGTCTCCTGGGCAGTGTGAGGGTGATGGGGGGAGAAATCAAAGCCTCAGAAAGGGCTTTTCCTTTCCCTCCTGATAGATTAAGGTACACTGACCATGATTACAGAATGAGTGCAAAATCCCTGTATCCAGAAATCCTTCAAGTGGCAGTTCTCCAACTTTTCCAGTGATGCCACCTTTGAGCCCCAGGCACCAGCAAAGACAGTTCTGACTGTCTGTTTTCCTCTTGCTCACCTCATCCTCTCAGGCTCAAGTTAAATGTGCTCTTCATGCCACTGCCAAAAAGAGAGCAGATCTTAGTAGAGGTGAGAGAGAGGGAAGAGGTGAGGGCAGGAGCCAACTTTGAGGCTGCTCCAGCCCTAATGGGAACTGATCACCCCCTCTCCCACCTGTAACCAGCAATGCCCGAGTGGGCAAGTTTGGTGTCCACCCAGGAAAAAGAGCAGCTGGCAGCTGTGAGGGGTGGAGAGGAGCCCTGCGGGGACAGAAGATTTGTCACTATCTGTTGGCAAGTGGGGGAAAATAACTTGCTTGGGCAGGCCTTTTCAGGTACAGTGAAGTTTGGGTCGTTTTGTCGGCTAATGAAGGGAAATAGCCACGTTGACAAAGCTTCAGCCTGAGACTGCCTTGTAAGGGACTCTAAAAACAAACAAAGAAAAGAGAAAGGAAAGGAGATTGAGTGTTTTGTTCATTGGTTTGTGACTTTTTGGTTTGGTTTTGGTTTTTTTTGCTTTTGTTTTTTTTTTTTTTGTAATGGCCTTTTTTAATTAAAAAACTCTGTTAAGAGTCACCTGAACTCTTCCTTATGAGATTCAGAGGGATACCTGAGTGGATCTGAGGCAGCAGGCAGGCACTTGGACCAGACCAAGTGGCTGTGATAGCTTTCTTTGAGGAGGTAGCCAGAGCGGCTAGGTAGCAAGTGTTGGAGGTGCTGCTGGGCCTGGGGACGGGGTGGGGGCTAGGATGGCTGGGGATAAGCAGATAGCCCCAGGCGGAGGTGTCCCATTTTAAGAAATATGTGCTACATTGCTTCTCTAGTGGGGGTAAAGGAAGGCATCCCTGGGGCAGAACAACAGTCAGGACTGGTGGAAACTGACAGAAAAAGCAAGTGAGGCATAGAGAATGCCTCGAATGCAAAACAGCATCTCATCAGAGCACCTTCACTGCAGGAGAACTAGGATTAAGAGGGTTGTCTGCTGTGTTCTGTCCTTCTTTCCCATTGCCTCCCCTCAGTACAGCCGCCTGTTCTAGACCCTCCGTCTCAGCTTCCCAATCTGGGAGGACTCATTACCTGGGCAGCAAGCTGAAATGATTCTGCTCTTCTGTAGAGGCCAAAGGGTAACACTGTTCAAATCTTCCTCTGAAGTGACTGAATGCTGTCCCTATTAGAGCCTGCCAGGAGGGCTTCAGATGCAAATTCAGGTTTTACCAACAAACTTTTCACCATCCTGCAAAGATTGTAACTTAATCAAAATAGCCTAAAACCAGACCATCCTACAGCTGTTTTCCATGCTGCTGGTTTTTTTTGCCAGGAGCTGAACAGCTCTGTATTATAAACTCCGTGGCCCCAGAGGCTTGTTTGTGCCTAAGCTCCTACCAGCCTGGGAGGGGAAAGAAAATAACAGCTAAGTGCAGACTCAGGGAAGCAAGGCCTGCTGATAGTACTGAGCACAGATGGCAAGTAATGCAATTGAAAGTACTCCAGGGCTTACTTCTGATCCAGTGGATAGTTTGGAACAGAAGAGGTAACACCCCGTGGCCTATCCTTGGCCTCTTATCAAGAGGAGATTGATGACTGTAGTAGTGGTGGTGAGCCATGGGCATCTGAGACACCCCACACATTAGGCTCCATATCAACTTTCAGACAGTTCTAATCAGAACCTGATTTAAGGTGCAAGGTGTTTTGTTAGGCTTTCTGGTATCTCTCAAGTTTTGTTCAACCTTTGAGGCTCCTTCTCCAAGTTACGTATTTCTTTGGACATTTTTCTACCAGTCCAAATACAAAAGATCTTGCAACCTGCAGCCTCCTCTGTCTTACAGTGAAGGTGACTTTCCCCTTTGTGCTACCTACAACAGATGAATAAATTAGACTTGTTTTTGCCCATTTGCTGGCAGCTGTACAGAGTCTGCAAGATCTCATGATATTAACTGAATTATCAAACCAGCTTTCTGTGCAGTGTAAACCAATGTGCTAAGGAAGGGTATGCCTAGCAGACAAGCATTTTCTAGATTACTCTTCCATTTACTAAAAGCAAGCAATTGCTTAAAAAAAAAAAAAAAGCCAGATTTTGTCTTGCTGTGCAAGATGTGTATTTCAACAGTTACAGGTTTCTCAGAAGGCTGTTTGGAGTTGATCAGCAAAAGGGCAGACAAAATCTGGGCCAGGAGATTTTCTTGGCGGATTTTCAATGTCCATGTTCAATGTTTTAATAGTATCTCAATCACTTGCAGGGTGGAGGAGCAGATGAGATGAGGGGGTAAAGGTAGAAGCGCTGAGCTGCTGGAAGGAGTGCAGAGCTTTGCTGCACTGTGATGGCTGAGAGACGGGAGAAGAACTGAGTTTCTAGACTGGCAAGACCACAGCACCAATATGTGGCACGAAGGACTGAACAGCTCCTGGAAAGGGACAGTGTTTCATCCTATGCGTTTCTGTGCCAATGGCAGCCTGTGGGTGCCTCGACCACAGGGTCAGGGCCTGTGACCTGTGTCCAATCCCAGGGATGAAGCAGGGAGCTGCCCCAGAGGCCGCTCCTTTGCCGAGAGGATTGCTGCCTCCTCACTGCCCTGGCTTCCCCATCCAGCTTAGCATGGGCTGAGAGGCTTGTCTGCTTTGTTTTTATGTTTGCTTGTCTGCTTGTGAGAGAAACAGGGCACTTACACCTTTGCTTCTCTCACCACCTCCAGCATGGGCTGGGCTGTGGGGTCAGGAATTATCTGTGCCAAGAGCAAGCAGCGTGTTGCTGCTCAGGACAGCTGCTGAGTGGTCCTTGGAAGAGGTTTCCTGGCCCACTAACAACACATCTGGGAACGGCATGGAGAGAAGCTCCCCTGTATCCCACATCTCTCTGCACAACAGGCCCAGTGGCTAGCAGCACCCACTCCCTTCAGCCGGCTGCTCTGGCCCAGTGCTCGCCAGCCGTTCTCGTGCCAGGAACCCTGCCACACAGAGTCCTGAAGTCTGTGCTTCACTCTTGCACTGGTGTTTGTGTTGGCAGAGGAAGTGGGAAAGACTTTTTGATGCCAGAGTGCATGTGTGCACTCTGGATGCCACTCCAGACCCTTTTCTCTCCCGGTGGGTCAGGAAGCCTCTCCGCTGTGGTTAGCAGGGCTGGAACATACATTCCTGCATTCAATCCCTCACTCTCCCTGCTTTTCTATGTGCTATTGGCATGGGCTAGGAGGATGTTTTCCTAATTTTGCAGCACTGAAGTGCTGGAGCAGATGGGCTAAACCTGTCACTGAGTCTGCTTCCTCTCCTCACAGCATATTTGGTGCAGGGCATGGGGTGCTGGCAGCTTGGTCTCTTGCTGGGCTTCTGTTAAGGCCAGCCCCTGGCAAAGGGTTGGTGCTTGCTGCAGATCCACAGATGAGTTTGCAGGGTGGGCTCAGCCCCATGGCTCTCACTGGGCCACGGTGTGAGCGCGGGCAGGGTTACACAAATCTGGCTCTGGCTCCTGGGGATGTGAGCAGACCTGGGGTACACTGCGTACTGTCTGTGTGCTTGGCTCGCTGGTTAGCAGTAAGGAAGGCTTTGCATGTTCTTCAAGAGCTGAGACTGCTGTGCCCAAAGGGAGGGAGGAGGCTGAGAAGCTGTGCAGGAGCAGCTATATCATGGCATGCCGGGGTGGCCAAGTCAATGTCACTGGCGGAAAGGCAGTAAGTCCATGTTTATCCCATGCTTTTCTCTTCCATGTGTAGCCTGTGGAAGGGCTTTGCTTGCTGTTGCGTTTGCTTCTTTACAGCTGCACAATGCTGTCACAGCATAGAACATGTATGGCAGATAGTGATTTTTCACAAGAATAAGCACTACCCCTGGAAAATCCAAACCTTTAAAATTTATAAAGTAACAGAAATAGGTACTCAAGATTAGCTTCCATGAGACAAACTTTCTGCCTTACTTGACTCACACTAGCATAAAGCAGGAGTAAATCAATAGGGTTTAACTGTGTAGCTATCTAAGCCCTGTCTGGCTACTTCTTTCTTAACTAGGGAAGGCTGGAGGAAAAACTAGCAGAAAAATCAATTTGTTAGGGTGAGATCCCTCCTTTCTCACCCACTCCACTGCCCACAGAGGATGTAGGCATAAACTAGCCATGCTACAGGAGCTCAAGCAAGTGAGCAGAAATGTGAGGTGATCTCACATGGACAAAATTGCTTTCACGGGTAGGCTGAGCCTTTCTACTGACAAGATTAGGTGAAATTAGTCTTATCATAGAATCATAGAATAGTTTGGCTTGGAAGGGACCTTTAAAAGTCATCTAGTCCAACCACTCTGCAAGAAGCAGAGACATCTTTGACTAGATCAGGTTGCTCAGAGCCCCATCTAACCTGGCCTCATCTTCACCATAAATACCTCAGCTTATGTCTTAGATGGGGCGAATCCACACAGAGAACCTGACACCCAGCATGTGTCCTGCAAAGCATCTTTACCCAGCAGTCTTTTCCACGGTAGGTCCTCGACCACCCTGCAAGTGCTTGGCTTGCCCTGCCAACAGCCATCCCTGTTCACAACGCTTATCTGGCCCTGCAACGTTGCCTCAGGCTGCCATTTAGGGAGCGTGTCTTCCAGCTTGTACAAGCCTTCTCTGGGCACCATACCAGCATTCCTGATAGGCCAATGTGGAGGCAGGGGGTAAAATAAATGCAGTACTAGAGCTAATTGCACAGTACTAGAGCTAAAGTGCACTTGATGAAGCTTGTAGGGCATGGGTTTCATAGAGAAATAATGTGTACCTCTCTAGACAGTGGGCAATGAGCTTCTGCAGATTTATAATCTATAGCATCCCTAAGCAACAGCTGTGCATCCTGAGGGACTAAGCAGGGAGTAGGCTGCAGAAAGCGGCCAGGCTCAAGTGATCTGAGACAGGATGGAGGGTCTGGATGCCCATTAGGATATTTCTTTTATTCTTATGGTTATTCAATGAATCAAAGAAATAAAACACTTTTTTGTGGTTCAACAGCTAGTCTAGATGATATAATATTTCATGACTGTCAGATTCAGGCAGTTTGTTAAAATTAGAGATGATAGATTTATGGCCCAGAAGGGATTACTACAGCATGCAGCAGACCAGACTTCCCTCTCTCATTTCAGCATTTGTTTGGCCTCTTCTACACTATTGGTGTTCTCCCCTCTAGGGTTGAGGCCTTCAGGCACAATGCTAACATAAGCAGAGAATAACAGTAGCCCAAAGGCTACTACTTGGTGCCAAACTTGGCCGTAGCCACCACGATGACAGTGGTCCCAGGGTGCTGTTCCCCTCTCATCCGACAATTCTGGCCCAGAGAGCTGCCTCAGCAGCTTCTCTTCTCTCCATGCCTGTGGGCCAGGACAGGAAAACAGATATTTGAAGGTTTAAGAGGAAAATTAGGAGAGGGACAGAGACCTTCTCTGTTCTTTTGAGGAAGATCTGGCTCATAACTTTGACTTCTACTACCAGAGATTTTTCTGGAATGCCAAACTAGGATCAGAGTGTCATTCCTCTAACACACTTTCTTCCTTCTTGAACAGAATTTGTTTTTTCTCACTTCCCCTGGTAATATGTGTATCTCAGTATCTCATCTCCCATTGCCACAGCCCTTCCCCAGGCTTCTCTGCTCTACTTTGCACTGAAATTGCTGTTACTTTTTAATTGCAGTCCTAGTACTTGACACAGCTGTTGTCCAGTGGGGTGAAATGAGGCATCAGGTGGCAGCTGCAGACTCTTCCATGGTGTCTGAAGTGCATAGGCTGTCAGATATGTGTAGCTCCTTTGCAGGTTACAGAGCCCCCTAATTGCTGTGTGTCTACCTTTTTTTAAGCAATGTTTCTACCATAATCTTATAGGATAGGAAACTGATTAAAATGTACCAAACTATATAATCTTCAGTGCTTTGAAAAATCCCTGCAGTTGGTGGGTGGCTGTGGGGGAGGGAGTGATTGATGCAAAATGTCCCCTCTCCCTGGGAGATCTTTCTCCCCCACACCCATAATCCTACTTCTTTGTACTTATATAATGTTGTCATCTCATATAGCGCATAATATGCAATCGATCTGTCACCAGAAGGAAGCTGAGCCAGAAGTTGGAGCAAGGGACAGAGGGTCAGGGTCCTGACTTCTGCTGCTGGCACACAGTGGGCTCTTGGCTTTAATTTTCCTCTCTGCGAAAGAGATCCTGCTGATTTTTGCCTTGCCCACTGAACTGATGTGAAATTAAGTTTATGTTGATAGAGATGTTTTGAGATTGAACATATTAATTTATTAATGGAATCTTCTCTAATCATCAAATGTATTACTATTAACTAATGAAACTCCCTTGCAAGGGAGCAGTATGTTGTTCAGCAAGCAAAATAAAAACCCTGACCCTCAGGCAGCTCTCCTAGGTGTGCAGAGAGAGGCAGTGCTGCAGTCTTAAAGGATGGCAGGACCAGAGCTCTGCTGGTGCTCCACATTGCCAGACCCCACTGGGGCCCAGTAGCCCACAGCATGTGGAATGGGCTTGTAAAGGCTGAGTGTTTTTAAGGAGAAGGAATTACGCAATATGGACAAAACAGGTCCCAGCTAAGGGGAAACACTGAGTGATGCTTAACGCGTATGTGCATGATGCATGTCTGTTATTTTAGGTGGTCAAGAAAGCTGATCCATCTGTCCCCTAAAACACATGACAGTGCTGGGACATCGCTCTTGAGCTCTGTCAGTGGCCTTTTGAAACACAGGGGAACACTGCCCCAAACTGAATTGGGGAGAGTTTTATTCAGCCCCAAAACAAAACAGATGATCCTGTAATCTGGGCTCATGGGCACTAAGGGAGCTGGTCACCCAAACACTTTTATAAACAGTTTTGCATCTATGTAAGAGCGATGGGAGTGTTAAATTACTGACACCAGTGCCACATGGCTAGAAGATGACCAGATAATGGGAGGCTGTTATCCTGCCTGGAGCGTGCAAGGGGCAGCAAGGGAGGGAGAGAGCATTGCAGTCACTGTACAACATGTCAGGACTGCAAAGGGAGAAATAATTTTTGCCTGCTGTACAGGTTCAGTGTAACACCACTGAATTAATCTCTTGAGCTTTAATATTTATCTTTTTGTATTTCTGTACATTAAATCTGGAGAAGCAGTTCTTGAGGCAGAAGCAGGGGATGTTTGTGTTCCTGTGGCACCCAGGTTGGGTAGCTGTGTTGTATTCAGCTGGCAGCAACAAGTGTCAACAGGTTTAACTGGTGATCAATATGTCATTTCAACTAATGTGAGAAAGTTTATCAGCTAAGAGCGTTTTGGATCCTTGTGGGAGCAACACAAGGAATGGAAATATTTCAAGAACCCTTAAAATGGGCAAATGCTTCTGCTAGGCCAGGCATCTTTGCGGTCTACAAGAGGGATGTGCATATGACACACTCGAGCTCAGCCTTAGCGCAGATGGGAGTCATTCATCCCTGACTCCCAAACCTCTTCAGCTACTGCTCAGCAAACTCACTTCTTAGCTTTCTAACTTCCTTCTTGAATTACTAGTTTCTTACTCTGAAACACATCCTATTCATCTGCCCTATTAAGTTTAGCCCATCACTGTTGGAAAGACTATGTCTCTACAAATTTAGCCTACTTTTTAGCAGAAATTCCTTGCTTCATCAGAGCCATTCCTCATCCCAGTCCTGCACACAAGGTGCACACTGCATGTGGTCCTCATGGCAGGACCTCTGGGAGGGCAGCAGGAGCAGCTGCGTGCCAGCTGGCCACAGCCACAGTGCTGAGAGCACATCCCTTTCTCCAAAAGCTGACATACAGTTTCAGTGCATGACTATGCAGCAAGTGTCTCATATCATCACATCCAGTGTGAGCTTTAATGAGTCTGGTTTATTTCTGGCTTTAGGTTCATGAACAGCAGCATTTTTTTTCCCTTTCCCTCCATGCCCTACAGAACCTTGAATCTGGTTTTTACCTACAAGACAGCATCTCTTCAAATAGTTTTTTTTTGTCCCATAAAATATGAGTGCTCAGCTGGAACTTGCACAGGATAGAACATGAGGAATTTCTTTCTAGATTAATGTACCATATCTGTTTTGTAAATTCTTTCTTTCTTTTTGTCTAGTGAGATGTTGGATTGCAGTAATATCCAGTTTACCGATAGACCTGGTAGAAGGGCAAGAAAACATCACATTAGGGGATAAAAGGAAAAAGGTAGAATCAAAAAAAAAAGAAAAGAAAAAAGAAAGATGTATAGTTCAATTGTGAAGGCCTCACTGTTCCTTTGGGTCATTGAGTTATATTGGTCTGACTGGGACTTGTGCTCTTTGCTGGGTCCCACTAAGCACTTTCCATGTACCTCTGGGGACTAGCACAAGCTGGAGGAAACAACTTCCAGCCTTTGCTTCACAGAGAGAATCCAGAGTCGGTTATATCTTGCTGCCTTGCTGGCCACTATCCTGTACTTCTGAAAGGCAGCAAAGCAAAATTAGATCTAATTAAACAGGACAGAATATAGCCTGTAGGTCTGCTACATTTTGATTAGCATGTCTCTTTGGCTGGCACATCTGAGCAGCCAAGGTTAACAGACGTGCTTCCACTGACAGCTCCTTGGGTCGGGCTTACAGGAACCACTCTCTAGGGACAGTGCTGGCATTTGGGTTGCTTGCAGTGCTGGGCCCAATTTGTTGCTCCTCAGAGGACAGCAAAAGCTTTTATTTTCATCCCAGCATTTGCTGATTCAGCGAGCAAACAAAATAAAAAATACTGAGATACAGTTGTAGGTTAGCGAAAGGCTATTTGACTATTGCACACAAAGCGATCATAATGTCGTTCCTTGAGGGCTATCAATGTATCTACACTCATGCAGTGTGTGTATTGTGTGGACACATTCACACCTCTTTTGTCTCCAATCCTATTCCAGCTGAACTGTCTTAAATATGCTGTAAGCTATGCATTTTTTCTCCACTTTCTAGATCCATAAATTCAAAGTACAGCTGGGCTAACATGTAATGTTTGAGTTAACTGGCTGGCTACAATACGTGACTTGCTGCTCTTCTTCATTAGCAGATATAACTGCAATGAGCATGCCATTTTTGTGGCTTCAGACCACCAGGCTTGCACAGCAAAGGAACCAGAAGTTTACTACCAAGTCAGAAGTAACATTTTGTTCACATCAACTTAATAGTCAGAGATATGTCCTTAAATTGGACTCAAAATAAGCAGAGCTGCAAAGAGGAAAGCACAGTTACTTGGTTGCTGCTGCAGTCATGTTTTTAGACCTTGTAGCTTGCCTACTTCTGAGTTGTGGGACTTGCAAGTCATGTCACACGCTGGAGGAAATCCCGTCCAGGGGCAAGGCAGTCCCACTCACTGTCACAGCACGCACAGGTGGCAGCTCGCTGCTGAAGTCATACTAAAGCAGTATTTTTAACTTGACTTGAAAGAACTGCCAGCTCTTCTGCTGCTGAAAATTGGGCTATTTTTAGCAATTAGCTATATTCAAATGTTCCTTTCATGATTTGCAGAGGCAGCAAATGGTTTATTAGATTACCAGAAAGGATTAGATATTTCTCTGGATAAAAGCAGTGCTTACCATTTTTAACACAGATTGAAGTCTTCACACTTCACATTACAAACTGACCTTGTGGCAGGGTCAGAAGGGATACAACCTTGGGGCATCCTGTTACCATCTGTTTGTCCCCATTCTGAGAAGAACTTGACTATTCATCTGTCTTGCCTAGTTCCTGATAGCGCTTTGCATTACTATAGCTTCTTTCAGCTCACAACGTCTGACCTTCCCCTGAAACATCAGAGGGGTGGACAAGATACCCAGTAGGTGAGTGCGATCTGTTCCCTTCTGGCAAACTCTTACGGTTGAACGTAGTCCTCCATAAAATCCATTTGAGCTTCCTGGCATGTGGCAGTCTGTGCCTTCCCTTAAACCATAAGATGTTGTTAATAACAACCAATTAATATTCCCAGGATTCACAAAAATACACTTGAGGGGAGCTCCCAGGGAGACAGGGGGCTGCAGTACTGGCTGTAGCAGCCACAGAGCCTGCCATAGGCTGTGCTGTGGGTTGGTCAATGTGTTCTTTGGGGTCTGGGAGAGCATCTGCTGCTGTGAGGGTGGTGGCAGAGAGCTGGGCGAGGGGGGCTAGCGGGCACTTTCTGAACACATGGTTTTCCCTCAGAGCTCAGTATTATATGTGGCACTTCACTAAAATTAACGCTGGTTTCTTAAATGGGTCTGGCATCAGCCATCAGGCTGCCATAGGGTGGCAGAAGATGGCTGTGATCTAGCTATTACATAGACTGTCATGTAATACATGTGCCTCAGGTGGCCCAGATGCTGCAAATATTTGATTTGCTATTGCGCAAAGCATATGCTTATGCTCTAAGTCTGCAGTCAAGGAGTTTAAGCAGAGACACAAAATTAAAGAAGTATTCAAGAGATTTGTTATAACAAGTCATCCATTTGCTTCAGAGGGCTTGGCATTCAGTGTTGCAGAGCAATTTTAATGCCTCTTACTTGATCTGTAAAGCTGGGGAATTATTCAGCTGGGGAAAAATGCAAAACATTGATTGCATGCAATTGGCAAGTTTCCCTGACCTCTGGACAGGAGCGAGGTGCAGGCCAGCCAGATTCAATGTTTCTTTGAATGGGGTGTGCGGGTGCTGGAGGGAGTGAGTGCTGGAGGCGGTTCTCCCATCACTCAGAGCCCTTCAGGAAGGGCTGGGGAGAAAAAGCAAGCTCCCTTCAGACATAAATTCCCCTATGCAATCGGATAGCAGAGCTACACCAAGACAAATACTTTCCTATGTATGGCAGGGAAGGGAGGCATGGTCTGCCTTTTCTTTCTCTTGACAAGCATCTGAGTTGAGATTTCCTCTGCAAGCCAATGTGGAAACTTTAATGCCTGACATTAAATATTCCTTTTTAAGGCTGTACTCAACTGAAAAAAAAAAAGTCAATTAGAGGCTCTTATAAAGGAAAGAAAAAAATGTATTAGCTAAAGCAGTGACATTTCCTTTTGATAGAAAGCTGGTGTTTCCGAGAGTTTGAGATAAAGGCTAACAGGCAGTAATCAAAGAACACAGGAACTGGGCCTTATGCAATACCTCTCCTGTCTGTACAGCACAAATCCGTGTGAGTTACCATGAAGCAACAGAATTTAGCTTCATTCCACAAAAAAAAAAAATCTCTTGCAGTACGTAAGAGTTGTGTCCTGGCCACAAACTTTCTGTCTGAGCTCACAGGCACATTTCCCCACAGTCAAGTAACATTCAGATGTAGAGTTTGTTTTGGCCTACTGTAAAACTAGTCACCAGCCATAAATGTAGATCTTAGAGCTTGAGGAGCCAAGAGCCAGAGCCCCAAACTCAAATTTGTCTCTGAGATGTGGGGAAAGTGGCACCCTGCAACACAGGTCTGGATCTTAGCTTGTCCTTCATCCTTCTGTTTCTCTTTTCTCTGTGTTCCTATTCTGTGCCTTTTTATCCTCCTCCTAGTTCTCCTCTTATCTGCTGATATTCTTTTTCTGTAGCATCTTATTAAGTCACTATTACTAAAACATGTATTTCTAAAAGTCAAAGGTGGCGATTTCTTAATCCAAAAGGTGTTGCATCTAACATAGGAGGAATGCTGTACTAGAACTGAGTTTTCCTGGACAAGACTGACTAGATGCAAAAGTAGAATCCCTTGTTTCAGTGCCAGCAGTGATCTTTTGATTACATTTGCTACGTGCAAATAGATAAAGTGCAGAGCATGGCATCCACAGGTAGTGCATCACAGACAGGGGTCGGGTTCACAAAGTGAATCCCCTTCTTGAGCTAACATGGGCTCCATGTTCCACTTGGATGCAAAGAAATGTTTGCAGTGTGACCCAGTGTCCTGCTGGTGGGGGAAGATCTTAGGCACCAGCTGCCCTCCTGTCTCCCAGACAGTGAGCAGAGTCCAGTGGGGGGGGGTGCTAACATCTTTAGCATCTTTAGCATCTTTAACCCCTTCAAGCCTGGAAGCCACCTCTTTTTCAGTCACAGGCATGCTATTGACACTTGTCTTTTCCAGTCAGACCTCTGCTGCTACCCACAAAATCAGACCTCGAAAAATTGTTTGGTTGATTTAGTGCAGCAGCGTGTGCAAAACAGCAGCTTCTTCCAGGGCTGTGACTTCTTATGAAACTTGTGTGTTTATCTTTTCATTTTGCATATGTAAAGAGGAAGCAGTCATGGTATGCTGAAATGCAGAGAGAGTAAAGTCTTTCAACTGTGCACCAGACACTGTGACTTGTAGTGGTGGTATTCGTGAAGCCAGACTTCTGGTGGGAAAGGATGAGAACAAAGATCCAACCTCTAACATACCTACACCCAAGCTAGGAACAACGAAGCACCGTTCACCCACACTCGGTACAAGAGCAAGACTGGTCAGCTGTGAGGAACCGGAGGGAGATGCCCTGCCAGAATCTGTCCTTGGCAATGCATTTGCTGCGCTTGTGCAGAGCCTGGGGGATGGCCAGCCGCTGAGCCTTACAGCACGTCCTGTGCTCAGAGATCTCTGCCCACACTCTGAATGCCGGGGTGGCAGGAGGCTGATCTGTGTGTGCCAACAGCTACTCTGAACAAGGAAACACCAAGAGGTTCATTCGGTCGGCTGCTTTGCTGATCCCAATGCGCAGAGCCTCAGTGTCCTGTGCAGTAAGACTGTATATTACAAAATACTTTGTGTTAGTCTACGTCATGAACTTGATTCCTCCAGCAAGACATGCTGACACCACATGAGGAGTACCATGGTTTTTCCCCTTGTGTAGCAGGTGTAGAAGTCTGAGCCCAGAAAAGGCAGGAGCCAGGCAATGGCTCAGGACTGCTGCTCTGCACTGCCAACTATGAGCAGAATGGGGTGACTCCACGTTTTTTGAGGTTGCCTGATAAGGGATAGCCCCCGGCACATGAGTTTGTAGAGCAGGACTGTACCTGTCTGGCTCAGGACTTCAGCCCCCACCGCCTTCTGGCTCAAAGCTACTTGGAGCCATCACCAGTCCACAATCCTGGAGCCTCCTGTGCTCAGAAAGATCGGGTTAAATTCCTGACCGCAGCCACGGCAGAAATTCCTGAGCCTCCAATGGCTGGTTTTCCTACTGTGAAGTCAGAAGAGCTCAAAAGGGCAGAAACTACTTTCTCCAAGTGAGGGGATTTTTTGTAGCTTCTTAAAGGCAGAGACTTCTACTGCTTGTAAAGCAAGCTAAAGAAGCTCTCTTCAATGAGCTTTCCTCCTCACTCATTGATGAGATGTCCTAACAAGCATTTGGAAACTTCTGGAGTTGCGTCAGGCAGTCCAGTTCCTCCAGGCAACACTGCTCTGGTTGTGAGTTCAGGCAATTTCTATTTTGAATACTCAGTGGATTTTAATTTTTTTTTCTAATCTTCTTTACAGGAAATACTCAATTTAGAGGAAATACTCAATTAGCATCAATCATCCTCTGGCACTGCATGTTCCTTGACTGAAAAGGGACAAGCTGGTGATTTTGTCTTTCCTCTGTGTAGAAGAAAACCTTGAGTGGAATTTGAAACCCAGTGTGAAGTCAGAAAGCCATCCAGAACAGCTGAGGCTGCCAGGGAGGGAACTGAAAGGAAATGGTTGTGATTTCAGCCTCCCGTCAGAAAGCAGCCATGATGTTACCTTTCTGGGTGTAGTTTCTGGTTTTACCTATAAAAAAGAATGGGGTGAAGCACTTTGCACAAATCTTTATGAAATTCAACTACAATGCATTTTATGATCTTGAAAAGTGAGGTATCCATGCCTGCATTCACTGAACTTGCTGGACATTTTGCCAGGTACTTTAGTATGAAAAGGATCACATACTGGTTTCCTTTCTTAAAATCTAATCTTACAAAATTATGAACAACCTCACATTCCATTAAGCTCAATGCATGCACTCAGCTACTGACAGGATTTGGTCCCTATGCTTGTATGTAGTTTATTACTCTTTCTCCTTAGTGACATGTTAAATGCCATATTATCCCATTGCTTTTTCACCAAGAATTGCTGCTCCTTTAAGAAAATGTGGAAATTATTACTTTTTTCCATTTGCTGCTAACAGAATTCATAACAGAGTCACAGATTGGGGTGAGTGAAAAGGGAGCACTGATGGCCTCTGCTCAAATCAAGAGGTCAGTGTGCCCGGGAATAAGATGTATTGGTGGCAAAACTGGCCTTACACTGCCGTCATGCAATTTTTCTCTGGTTGAAGAGAAGACTTCAGTTTCTAGGGCTTCTAATCCTCTGTAAAGTTCACTTAGCAGCTGGAGAGATTGCTGCAGCTTTACTGAAAACTAACATATCCTGCTGAAGTGTGTTGCCTTTGGCTGGAATGATGTATTTATCAAGCAGCCACTTTCATCATTGCTTTATTTAATGTATGCCATATATTATCATTGTCCTGCATGCTTTATCTCTCTGCTGTGTTTTATGTATAGTTTGTCTACAAACCCAGTGCAAAGTTAATCTGATTGTACCTGGTCTGCTTTAATTACACCAAAGTACTCAGTGTTGGTGTTCTCTAAGATCAGCAGGGCAGACATCAGGACTCCTGGGTTCTGCTTCCAGCATTCCCTCTCTGTGTGATCACTACAGAGTAAATTGTGTAAATGGGATCTCTAGGGTTAGAACACTGAATACACGCAAGGCATCTAAATTAGTGACTGAATGTTTTGCAGATGTTTAAATATATCAGATGCCCTTAAAAAAAAAGTGCATTTTCATTAGGACAAAGAAACCAATTAGCCTTTAAGCAATCTCCTAACAAAGGAAGACTAATATTCCCTATCAGGAATATACAACTTGAAAGAAGACTGTCAAGATAAAATCCATACTTGGAGATATTTATTGACATGAACTCGTGTGATTGTCATAATCGGAGCTGATAAAAACTTCAGAAAATTTAATTAGATGAGTGGTCAGCGCTCCTTTTTGTGGCATTTTATACAAGCAGTTTACAGTTTTCTGAAGCCAGCTGATTACAGAGGAGCTAGACTGGCTTTTAACCAAGTTATGACCCAGGCAGAAATATTCAACTCTTCTAAATGAGTGTGAGCAATGCTGAACGCTTAGTTAAACCTGGGGTACTATAGACAGGAAGCATCTTGCAGATTTTTGGCAACTGAGAAGAAAAGAGCATACAAGGTTCCTGGGACCAGACAGGTTTGTTTCTGAAGGCAACTGAGAATGAGAGAGCTTGTAAGGAGAGTGATGAGGACAGGTCTGTCCAGTGTAACAGGAAACCTCCTCATCAAGAGGCAAGGGAGATGAATTATGGGGTAGTGTAACCTCCACTGTCACCACTCATTTGTTGCACTTCATGAATTAGTGGAATTAGTCACATAATGGGTGCTCAAAGACCTGAAAAAACATCCTGCTGCTCATCTGGGCAGAACTGCAGACCATCTGAACAAATGCACATCTGGTGGCCTTTGCCTGACAAAAAGAGCTAGTGTGGGTATAAACAAAGCAAAATCTGTCTTCAGCTGGGCTGGGAAAGCAAGGTCTCAATAGTTTGTGTCCATCAAAATCAGATGGGATTTAGTCCAAATTATAGGGACTAGCTGGGTCATTAACTTGACGCATTTCAATTCCATGTGCAGTTTCACTGCTTTTTAACAGAATGCAGAATGCTATAAGAAATTGCCATTTCAAACATGAAGTTGTTTCAGAGACACGTTGTATCTGTGAAAGAAGCCTATAAATCTGTGCAGCCTGAATCTAACACAAAGTATGCACAAGACAGTGGAAATGTCATTTTCTTCTGTAGCCCATGAGTGCAATGCTACTGAGAGTGTCATTGGCTACTCTGTCCCTTTTAGCCCTCTGGCTTTTCTTTTTTGCTTTTCTTTATTCATTTTCAAGAACCCAAACTGGGAGCTATATCCAGACTCTCTAGTTGGTATCTCATGCTGCCCACTATGTATTTTGGCAGCTGTTCTGGGCCAGAGGATATCCAGACTGCTGGCACAGGTAGGGCAGGTATCTGCCACCTCAGGGGTGTGATCATCTGCCACGGGGCCAGAGTAGCATGGTGCCCTAGTCAGGAGTCACAGTTTGGTTTTAAGCCTATGTGGAGAAAAGGTGTATTTGAGATTAGACCTTTGGATGGGGAAACTTGGGACTGACACATACAGATCTCAGAGCATGAGCATTCTACTTCTCTCTCCTGGTTCTTGCTCTTGAATGTTTCCAGTGTTGCAGCTGGTGCTTTGTTCCTTTGACAGCAAAGGTTTTTACGAGTGGCATCCACGCAGGCAGGATGTTTGACAGCCACACTGCACCACATGGGAGAAAGATGGTGCTGGGGAACTCATGTGAGGGAACAAGCTTCTGGGCAGCATCAACACATAAAAAAAGTAGCAAAGTAGCCCAAGGCTGACCAAATGGCTGTGGGATTAGCCCAGGATTCAGGAGACCTGTTATCCACTTTTTGCTTGGATGTGATTTCTTATTCTTGTTGGCAGGTAGCAGAAATCAAGAATGGACCACAGCTGCCCATTCAGCGAGTGCTCATCCATCTCCAACTCACTGGACTGAGTGTTTCAAAGGAAGGCCCTATGGTGAGACTGAGGATCATGTCTTCCACATGTTATGTCTCCTCAGGACCATCATTAATTAGGTATGGGCTTAATCTCCAAAGCTCAAAGTTTTATGTCCCTTTTAACATATTCAGTTAGGAGAACTCTAAATAATTTCTTTCAGCATTACTTTGCTACATCATCTGCCTTTGGCTGTAGACACTGTGGTTTAATTAACTGCCATAAGAACAAGTTTTCTTTTACCCTTTTTTAATTTCCCACTCTCTAATTTCCTCAAATAGTCATTTGTGTCTCAGATGCCACATGGGGACTGTAAAACAGGGATAATGGCACAGTCCTTCCTATATGAGGATAATGTCAGAGTGAATAACCTCAGAGCCTGGCAACCACCCAGACACTAACTATGACAAGTACTGTAACTGCTCTCTGCCACTGACTTCAGATGATGATCTTCCCCAGACTCAGGATGTAAGTCACACCACTGTTATGTTATCGCTGAATTTACTGAGAGAAGGCTGCTCAGTTAAGCTCCCAGTCAGTCTGAAATGCTGTTTCTCCTCAGTCACCCCCTGCTTCCTTGCCTCTTCCCACAACTATTTTCCCAGGCATCTGGAAAGCTGAAAAGAACAGGTTTATTTAAGGAAGCTTTCTAAAGAATGGAGGAACCATCGGAGCTGCTTTCCCAGAGAGCTCTGTGCTGGTCTGTAATGCAAAATTGCTCAGGAGGGCTGAGAAGGAAGTCAGCTCTGGGCATCAAAACCACCTCTGCCCTGCAGGAATGCTCTAACTTCAGCTTAAGAGATCACATATGTTCATTATCATCCGGGGGAGAGGAGCCATGGGAGGCTATTAAGCTATTCAGGACATTTTTTAGAATCCTCAGACAGGATGAAGAAATGAAAATATGATGCTATGTTGGATGTGGGGTGCATGATTTTGCACCCCTTTTCCGTTGGAGTAGTCCCACTGATGTCAATGGGATGATCACTTGCATAAGCTGAGCCATAGCAGTTGTTGCCTGTAGCCTATTGCTTAAATGCAAACAGGGTCATACCGGCCATACTGATTGTGTGCAGTGGCATGAAAGAAGTGGATCATCAACACAGACGGGATAACCTAGCACTGAACGGGTTATTGTTACAAAACTCTCAAGCTGTCCATTATCAAAGGCCAGATAATGTAAAGGCTCCCCCAGCAACAATCCAGACTTGAGCAAGAACAGTTCTGACTCCCTACAGGCTATAAGCAATAATGTTCCCTATATATGTCCAACATTTTCTCACACTTTATGAGATGCTTAGCGGGGTGGAAGTCTTGTAGGAAGGCATCTCAAGCATGCATCAGAAATGGAGCCCAAAGCAACACAGTCTGGAAGATTTAGTGCTCAGGGTGCTGTCGGCGCAATGTGAGGGGAAGCATTTGGTCTGGTGACACCGAATAGATATCTTATGGCTTCTTGGTACCGGGATTTTGACCCACTTCCCTCTGGCTTTCAGAGGAATCTAATGCCAAATGGCCCAGAAAGGAAGAGACAATTCTGTGGTGCCCTGAAGTCACAAGCCAGGCACCTGAATGCTTGGCATTGAGTGTCACATCATGAGATACTCAAAACTCACAACTGGGGTTTCTTGCATTGCTCTTTTCTTCTTTGCTGATTTGGGGGGTTTTGCCCGTGGAGGTCAGAAATTGCTGGGAACATCCTAAAGGTAAGTCAGATTCCTGTATAATCACATGACTCCAGAAACAGAGGCTTTAAGAAAAATATTCTGACGTTTATGATGAAGCCTGCAAATCAGAGCCTTTTATTAGATCCCCTTCCTCACCTATGGTCCTGTCCACAGCACAGTGAGCTATGGGACCCCGTGGGTGCGTGTGTGATAGGGATTTTTCCTGCAAGCACCACATTGTAAGCACCAGCAGCCAGTTTGGCATGTCATCTTCAGTATTTGGAGATAAATAAAACTTATCTCTAAGGATTTTGGTGCTCTAACACCTGATTTCTGCTCTGGTTACAAAGAAGAAAAACAAATCATTGGTGTCACATGTCCGTGCAGCACTTGTCGTCCAACAGGATCCCAGAAGTCAGCAGTCCACTGAGGTGGGAATACTGTTAGAAAGGGACGTAGACAGCTTGCATGGGATCATAAAAATCTTTCCCTCTTTAACTGTCCCTGCTCCTGCTGCAGCCTCTGGTAAAACCCAGCAGGTAAATACCCAGACTTTTGAAATAATGAATTTACTTAAAAGGATGGTCCCCCAGGAAACTGGCCTTGCAGATGCCACTTCTCATGGCTGCCGCCAGAGCATTCTCTGTTTTGTAACAAAACTTAGCATCCCTGGCGCTGTTTGTGTTAACAAGGGGTCTGCGTGAGCACTAACTCACTGGTCGCCCACTGCCCTGGGAGAGGGATGTGTTGTGATCCACGTGTCACACTTGGGAAACAAAGACCAAGAGTGAGGCAGGACCATTGAGATCAATAGATTGACAAGAGGAATTAACACGATTTGGCAACTGTAACACCACAAATCAGGCTGACAGTTTGCTTACAGAGGAAATTAAATTGCAATTAAAAGAACCATAACAATGCTGTTCTTTGTGTAGACATTACTGTTTCAAAGCAAGACTTACACTGGCTATAACCATACAAACCCCATACACGTTCTCAGAGTAAGGCTGAAAAGGTAAAGCACTCAGGGCTCTGAGCTTGATTCTTTCCAGCAGTGTGTTTGAGCTCATTTTTACAGAAGAACCACCTACCCCTTTCTAAAAAGAAAATCCACAAAATCCCATTTTGTAAAGTATTCATTTAGTGATTTGCATTCACAAAAAAAAAAAAAAAATAGGCTAAACTTCAAACAGCCATTTGTTACTGTTGCTTTCTTTGCTATTTTTCAAGCTTGCATGCCTGTGAATGTCTGCGTATGGTTCTGTAGACTACTTCATGATATCTTACAGATCCCTGGCTGGTCTCTAGGCTGCAGGTTGTGGAGCAGCGCTTTGGTATTTAGACAGGGCTGCCTTTCCTTAGAAGTGAAAAGGGCCATAGCCAGAGGAAACACTAACAAGAAGCCATTTTTCTTTTGCTCAAACTCTATAAATAAATACCATATAAACAAGAGAGTATTTTCAGAGGAACTGGATAAATTCTTGGAAGAAAAAAATCCCCCCAGGATGATGGCATGCAGGAAATCCCTAAGCCACAAATCTCAGGAGGCTGGGAAATATTTGGGAGAGCAAGTACTGCTTGCTTGGCCTTTCTCATGTCAGCTCCTGGCAGATGGTCACTTGGAGAGGCAGGATCCGAATTAAACAGTCCATTGACTTGACTCAGGAGAACTCTTGTGAGTCAGCCCTTATTTGTGTGCAATTTGCTTTTCTCTCAGAAAACCTGATGGAGCAGGGTGGCAGTAGGTTTGTTGAAACGGGTGAATGCAAGTCTACACTTCACTGTCAGCTTCAAACTGGTAAAAGCCCCTGGCAGACACGTGGGGCAGCATGGGGAGCAACCACCTCCAGCTCCTGCTCACGTCAGCTAGGTGAGCCCTCCCGGGTCTTTCACTTTTCTCCAGTGTGAGACTAAATGCGCTGATCTGCCTCTGAACCAGTGGTGTCTGGTTCCAGAACTTCTGTAAGGAGTAATCAGAAATAGCAAAGACTGCTGTACTGAGCACCTGTATCTGTGTGTACGCAGCACCATCTAGCGCTTTACAGAGATGATTTTTTTTTTCCCTCCTTCCCCAAATCTGTAGCGATGTATTCAGGGTAAATCCTTTCATCCCCAGCACATTGCTAGTCCGTAGGCTCTTGGAGGCCTCGCTGTGAAGGCAAACGCTGCCACACATGCCAAAGGTGTGACAACCCGGGAGACGGCAAGCACAAGACCAGAGAGGTGCGATCACACCTCACGCCGTACGGGTTCGCTGAGACACCGGTGTGCAGCTCCAGCTGACACCTGCGAGGTGCCTGAAGCCCACCCGGGACTGGACACCCTGCTTCAGTTGAACCCTAATTCCAGAGTCGCTACAAACCCAATGACAAATCCTTCGCGAGGGTTTGGAGTCACTTCAGTCCTCTCCCCTTCCCTCCCCATGCCCTCTGCTGATACTGGAGGATATCACCTCCTGCAAGGGAGAAAAAAAAAAAGCCAAGGTTTAACGAATCGAGGAGCTCTTTATTGCTTTCTTCAGCACCCGTACTGTCATCCCCAGCGACCGGAGGGAACCCCTGCCCGGGAGCCCCCTTCCCCCCGGCCAGTGCCCTTCATCCGGCCCGGCCCGGCCCGGCCCTGCCTGGGGCACCAGCAAATTCCCTGCTCCCCTCCAGCGCCCGGGGCCGCGCCCCCGTTTCTTTTACCGACTTAAGGCCTCGTGACGGCTTTTTTGGGGGAAGGGGATGCCCTTTCTTCGGTGCCCCCCCCCCCCGGACGACCCAGGCCGCTTTCCGGCTGCGGGGGCCGAGGGACCCACGCCGCCACGTGACCCGCCGCCGCTCCCCGCCCCCCATTGATAACGCTGTACCAAACCGGAACGTTCCAGGCGCCGTCAGGCGCGCTGAATCGATGCCCGAGCGGTAGATCCAGGCCGGCCGCTGAGGGGGAGCGGGCTCTCGGCGCTCGCCTAGCTCTCCCGTGGGCGGAGGGCGGGGAGCGCGGTGCGGCGCGGCGCGGGGCGTCTCTGCTCTGCTCTGCGGCGGCGGCGAGCGGTAGCGATGGCGGAGCCGGCGGAGAAGCTGTACCGGGCGGAGTACGCCAAGAGCGGCCGCGCTTCCTGCAAGAAATGCGGCGAGAGCATTGCCAAGGACTCGCTGCGCCTGGCCCTCATGGTGCAGGTACCGCGTGGCGGGGCCCGGGCCGCTGGTGGCGG
>WHYT01017311.1:541617-553046 GCA_009806455.1 Tetrax tetrax
CGCTCGGCCGGGCCTCTCCACCGCGGGGGCCAGCGCAGCCTATATTTAGCAGCACCAGCCCCCGCAACAGCGCCAGTCCCCGCAGCGGTGGGGCGGGAGCTGCCCCCCGCGGGGGTGGGCGGTGTCGGTGGCAGGGGCAGCGGGGGCGTCTGGAGCTGAGGGGGTACGGGGGGCCGGGTGTCGGCTGGGGGCCGCTCACAGAGGCGCTTTGTTGGCGAGCGTGGGGCGGGTGCGGCGGCACCGCTTTCCCGTGCCCTGGGGAGCGGCTGCCGCTCGGGGTGTGCGCCGTCGGGGCCGGGAAATCTCGGCTGGGTGCGCGTTTTGCATACGAGACAATAAACGGAGACCTGAAAGGCATCGGGGGCCGCGAAGAGCCCGGTGTTTCCTCCTCTCGGGGCAGGGGCAGCCGCAGGGTTAGCGGTCATGTTTTCGGGGAAGAGAGGGGGTTTCCAGAGCCGGACGGCACATTGCGGGTACGGAACAGAGTTGAACCGCAGCTGGCAAACCCAGCGCCAAGGCGTGCTCTGCTGATCTGCCCGGTCGCCCCGGGGGACCTGGCTCCCCCCACGGGGTCTGCCCTGTTTGCAGACTGAAGCTGGGTGCCCCGAGGGGGAGGTACCTGCCTCTGCTTTTGTCCCCCAGAGCCTCCGTCCCCTGGGAAAGGTGCGTGTAGCCCTGCGGTGCCGAGCCGCAGCGCTTGCTCGCACGTGTTCCCGCTGCCCCTTTTCTTTTGTTTCTCCGGCTGCCCTCGGTCGCTCGCTGGAGATGCCTGCTCCCCTCCGCTCCTCCCCTGCTCCGGCTGCTGCTGCTCCTTCCCCGGTTCCCTCACGCTTGTTATCCCTTCCCTGCCTCGCATTTCCCCAGCAGCGTGAGCTGGTGCGGGGCGGGCTGGCCTTCCTCAGGACCGCAGCCGTGCCCTGGTGCGGGGAGCATGGATGGGTTTGGGTTTGTAGGGTGAGGTTTGCAGAGCCACTGCCTTTTAGCCAACCGTCTCCCCAAAACTGCTGGTCTTACACCGACCCCTTAGATGTATATATATAATTTTTTTTAAGTTTTTTTTTCTGCCCCCAAACACTCTTGAATTGCTTGATCTCTTCTGCAAAGGGCTCTCTCCCCACTGCCAGTTTTTGTGCCAGCAGAGCATTTTTCATACCCTGCTGCTGAGCGTCCCGTCCCGTTCCGCCCCCCCAAGTGCCTGAATCTCACCAGCACTCTTGTTTGTCTTGGGGAAGTCCCCTTCAGTGCAGCAAGGTCTTTTGCAAATTGTGCGGAAGAATTAAAGAGACACCCAGACCAAGCCGTTAACTAGGCGCCATTTCTGCTATAACCACCCTTTTGTTTTGTTTTGTTTTTCAAGTGAAGAGCTCTGAATAACAGTGGGATGCTCGGGGTTTGCCATGGGGTGAGCACCCAGACGCTGCAGGAGCAGCAGGGCTTTGACTTTTGCTTCTGGCCAGAACTGAATAGTTTCTGTTATCTGCATGTGCAATGTGAAAGCGAATTGATCTCTCCTTTTTCCACAGTTTGTTTAGAAAACTATGGTCTAGAGATAGATTAGCTGAGAGAAGCTGTGTAAACAACGTCTAGCTCGCCTGGAGATTTCATTTCCCACACAGAGAGAAGTTGTGTTTCACGTGCACAACTCGGTGTAGTGGAGATCTACTCACTACTTGCATAGTTGTCTTGAAGACTGAGCCAGCTCTGCCCACTTCCACACACACCTCCTTTGTTTTGGGGACAGAGCCATGAGGAGTTGTCCAGGAAAACTCCAAACACAAGTCCAGAACTCAGGGGTGACCAACTTTCAGTATCAGAGCTGCGTGTGACTTCCAGACATGTTGAGAGCAACCCTAGGGTGGCTGCTGTGCGGCTGTGGTGCTGTGAGGGTAAAAGGGTAATCCGAATCCTAGCTTGTGGGAAGAGTCCAGCTGGAAATATAAATGTCCTCATACAGTTTTGGTTGATGACTAGTTGTAATTGGGGAGCTCAGCTCTTCTAGTCCCATGCTGTGGTCTTCAAAGCCCTTTCCTCCTCCTTCCTGCTCATGCACAGAAGTCTCTGCCATTGTTTTCAGGTGGGAGATCTCCCTCCTGTTGGTGAGAGATACATAGAATGCTTTCCTAGGTCGTTAATTCTGTATCGTCAGTAATAATGCAGTGCTGAGTATTATTAGTACAGCAGTTGTTTGTGTGCATTGCTTGGAGCCAAACCACTGTATGGTTATTTTGTCTGATGGGTAACCGGAATGATGCCGGGTTGGTACTTCATGCGTCTGAATCGTAAGCAAGGGGAACACTTTCACAACAAGGCTGGTGTGAGGCAGGGCACTCTAGAGCTGCGCTTCGGGGAGGACTTGGGTGATGCTTCTGCCCTGATGCAGGACTTCATTGGGCTCTGGTGTTTCCCTTAAATTTTGCCTCTGCCTGCTGCAGTCCCTTTGGGACTTTCTTTAGGCCACAGTCCTTGGAGCTGCTCCTGTGTCTTTTGCCTGATGATAGGCTCTCCAGGGCATGAACAGGTTGCTTGAGAAGTGGATCTCGAAGGGATCATGCACCCAGCAGAGCAAGGCCAGTGGCCTCTCATGCTGCAGCAGTCTTGAAGGAGGTTGTACCAGATGAGTCAAGTGCTGTTACTTTTTCACAGCCTCTGTTGAGCTTTGCTTGTGCCTGCAGATGGTCTGATTCTCATAGAGATGAAACCTTTCCTTGTCTGCTCTGGATTGGTATAGCCGCACTGAGGCTATGACCTTTTTATTTTGAGTAATGCAGACAGGCTAAGCAGCAGAGTGATGAACTGGTCAAGCTGGGTAAAAGCTCCTTCCACGTCTTTCCCCTTCAGGATCTCTCTCCAGCAGCTTGTCTGTTTTATTAGATTTTCTTCTTAGACTTTGTTGTAAACAGTGTCAATTTCTTTAAAAAAAAAAAAGAAAAGAGAGAGAAATCATTGTGTTTACCCAGATTCTCCATTTTATCTTGCTTTTTTTCTTGATTCTGTCTGAGTTGCTTCATCTTGGCCTGGTGTGTTTTCTTCCTAGTCACCCATGTTTGATGGCAAAGTCCCTCACTGGCACCACTACAGCTGCTTCTGGAAGAGGGCTCGAATTGTGTCCCATGCGGACATTGATGGCTTCTCTGAGCTCCGCTGGGAAGATCAGGAGAAAATCAAGAAAGCCATTGAAACTGGAGGCCCTGGAGGAGGTAAGCAGAGGTCTCCTGGTGTTTGGAGGTTCAGCTGGAACCGTGCGCTCTCTTCTCAAGCTGTTATTGTGGTTATTTGATTGTCGTGTCCCTTCAGCAAGTAACGTCAGAAGAACTGTTGTGGCATCTGCACGCCCCAGGGCATACTGATGCTGACAGTATGATCCAGCATGTTAAATCAATGAGGGAAAAAATCCAAGTCAATCGGCAGATGTATTGCAAAATATTTATTGTTATAATGATTGGTATGTTTTGTTTTCAGTTCTTTAATATTAACAAATGCTGCTGTTTGTGTGTTGTTTAAATGGTACCTTCACTGTAGCGTATGGTTATGGTGGCTCTTTGAAATTGTTGCACCACGAACATGAACTAGTGAGTCAGGGAAGCAAGGGAGAAGGGTCTAAGTACAGACCAGACTAAATTCCCTACATCTCTTTGTAAACCAAGGATGCTGGCCATTTAGATTGATGTCTGCCTGTTGAAATATAGCAATATTAAAAAATAAAAGGAAATTGGCACTTGGGAAGAGGAGTTCTGCTTTGAAGAAGACCGATTGTGACTTCAGCTACAGTCAGTTCTTCAGTAAGATCTCATTTCACACTGCTTTCAGAAAAGAGGCAATAAGGGTCAGGTCTGTGCACCTTTGGAAGTCTTTAAAAATCATTAAATAAGCAGCCCTGTACAATTGCTACTTGGTTGCTTAAATAATTCTTCCTATTTTAAAAGTGCTTTTGAGCATGGACTGCTTATCTTGCTCTGTATTCAGATTCTTGACAGGTGGGTTGCTGGAACACAGAGGTTTATTAATCTAGACTGCTAACAATCTGGGACAGAGAATAAGGAAATAAGGGAATGCCTTTTAAAGCCAAGCTCTGTATTTGCTTTGTTCTCCAGGAAAAGGAGGAGAACAGGAAGGAGGTGGCAAGGCTGAGAAGAGCTTAAATGACTTTGCTGCAGAATATGCCAAGTCTAACAGAAGTACTTGCAAAGGCTGTGAACAGAAAATAGAAAAGGTAAAAAGTTTTTCTTAGTTTTTCATCTCTTGTCTTTTCTCCCACCAGTTCCAGTTCAAATAGTGACTTCTATAATTGCTTCCTGTCCTGCATATGGAAAGCACTTGCAGAGCTGCATTTCTGTGTCTGAGGAGCAGCTGCTTCCTGGTCAGCTGTCCAGCAAAGGCATCCCTCAGGCAATGTAGCCTGGCCTCCAAACCTGCTGATGCTTCCTTTCACTTGGGTCTTGGAGCAGGCTGGAACACTACTTGCCAGTACTTCTGTAGCAAGAGACCCACCACTAACTGCAGCTTTTCCTGCTTATTGCAGCACTGCAAAGGTGTTGGCCTCTTCTTCCTCCTCAGCAAGAGCAGCTCTGTTTGTGTGCGCTGTATCCGTATTAATTCCATGAAAGCAGACAAAAACACTGATAACATTAGGTAATGAGGTAGCCCTGTAGTTGAATATGTCTTGATGCTCTGCTTTTACAGACAGTTGGTAAAATGAAGCTGTGAGCCTCTGATAGACATGAATAGACCTGCCAGTTGAGTAGAGTTGTCAAGGGCCAAACACCAGTGCTGGTATGCTTGTATCTGCAGAAACATTGGTGACTGTTGTGTAGACATTTCCTTGTTGGAGCATGAAGTATTGCAGTCTGAAAGCACCTAAAACAACTACTTGTTGGCCCTCTGAAAAGGAATTTGCAGTATGATGGTTGAGATGATGTTAGCACTGATGCTTGAGTGGTAGGGATGTAAAGTTAATTTAGAGTTGCACGCATGGGGTTTGGTCATGTGAGTTTTGCTTGTTCAAGCTTACTGGGAGTTGAGGAGTTGGAATAAAGACTACAGGATTACCCATTTTGAGTGGTTTTTGAACAAAAACCTGCCTAAAAAGCTGAACTCTGTCAACCTAGAAAGAGTATTGAAGAAAGCAGAGGAACTGTAGTGAAAGGACTTGAACAAAAGTTGCAGGCTTTGATAGAGGAACTGTTGCTATTTTACAGGTGTTTAGGAAGCATCATGTTGGTAACAAGCTTACTAACATCCTGCTCTTTCAAGAATGGCCTAACAGTTGCTCTTGTTTTGCTTAATCTGCCTCAGGGCCAGATCCGGATTTCCAAGAAGATGGTGCATCCTGAAAAGCCGCAGCTGGGAATGATAGATAACTGGTACCACCCAGACTGCTTTGTGAGCCGCCGAGCAGAGCTGGGCTTCCTCCCGGCATATGGAGCTGCCCAACTCCTGGGCTTCAGCATCTTGAAAGCTGAAGATAAAGAAACTCTGAAGAAGCAGCTCCCGGCTACCAAGAGTGAAGGGTATGTGGGGAATGCTACAAATTGCGTTGTCTAGAAGGGACATTGCTTGCATTCAAATACATCCATGATAAATGTTTTGTGGCATTGTTGTCTCTATTAAAAGAATATTGGTCATAGGAGGATTTGGTCCTTCCTGTGACCTTAGGCAGATGACAAGAGACACATTCCCCGTCGCTGGGAGTGTGCAGTCCACTTGCCCCCTGTGACTGCCTTGAGAAAATGCAGACACCAGCAGCTGTGATGTGGAGGACTGATGCAGGGCTTTCAACCATAAAATAATGTGTGCTTAATACAAATGGATACCGGGCTCTGTGCCTCCTTGTGTGATGCTGTTATCAGTGATGGTTTCTCTGCTCCGACCACTTGTTAGAGAATTGATTTGACATTTCTTATCTAAGAGCTGCTGATCTGTGACAGGCATTGAATCTGATAATGGTGTTCATTGGCTTGATAGTGCTTACACTTGGATGCTTTTGTTTGCTAAATCTTTTATGGTACAACTGAAATTTCATTGCCTTGCATTGGAATTTTTAGTGGAGGCTCTTGACAGAACTTGTACTAACAGAGAAGTGCTTCCAGGTGACTTGCTAGCTTTGGTCAATCTTTGTCTGTTAATGAAGGCTTTTGCTGTTTGTTTTTGAAGTGACTTTGCCTAAAGTCATGCTTCATGACACAAGCCAATGTTATGTTGTCCCCATGGAGGAAGGAACATAAGGTGTTTCTGGGTCCTACGAATAGGAAAGATCTTGTCATTGTAAAACATTGTGCTTCTCCGTGTACCTTGTAGACTGAATTCAGCTTTACTTTTGCAAGGATTAGCCATGAAACAGTCCAGTGAGACTGATGTTGGGTTCCGAGAAGCCGTAGCCCTGTTAAATCTGTGCCATCTTTGTCAATATTGGTCCTCCAGATATGTGTCTGGTGGGTGTGCTTTACTGTCCGAAGCCGCCTGCGTGTGTGAATGTCATCCTTGGCCGTAGGTAACAGAGCAGAGCATGCATAAACTGATCTACGTGTTGTTAAGAGGCTGCAACTTCCATGCTTTATTCTTGGTTGGCAAGCAGTGACTCCAGAGGCATTCAGCAGTAGTGCAGGTGCCATGGGGAGGGTCCTGCAGTGCCACAGGAGCTGCTGCTGCTGCCAGAGCCCCATCAGGTTCTGTGCTGTCCTCCTCACTTAGCTGAGCTGTTGGAGGCTGAAGCGAGCTGTCTGGATCTGCCTCACAGCCTGCACATCAGCAGGCACTTTACCTCAGTGTGTGTTGCAGGATGTAAATAGAAGGTATGGTGTTTTAATGCACTTGCAGCTTCTCAAGTAGTCCTTTGCTTTTTGTGCCAAGGTGGGTGTTCTGCTTTGTCCTAGAACAGTGTGAGTTTAATAGGGTTATTTGTAGTTTTCTCTTGTGTCTTCAGCAAAGCTCTAGAGATTTGCCTGTGTAAGTGTTTCTCTTGTCTGCCCTGACTCTGCTTTTCTGGGCCACTTCTGGGATGTTATGCAAAATATGAAGGCTTTGTAAAGATAGGCCACAGGGTAGTTTGCCAAGTCACTGTGTAAATAAAAGCCTAGAATTGCAGTGGAAAAAAGCTTAGACTGGTGATGTAGGGTAATGTGAACCAAGACCTCACGCCAGAAAAGCAGCAGGACATCTCATCTTTCCTACTTTCTAAGCACTGCATGAACAAGCACCTCAACCGTGAAGGTGCTGGCTGGCTCTTATGCTCCGCTACCTTTCTTCTGCTGTTTGGGCTGTGTGCTTGAGCCAAGGGTATTAAGGGTCAATTGGAAAAACAGTTGTCTGTCAAACAAACTGAATGAGTGAGAGCATAAATAAAGAGAATGAGTGGAGAGGTGCAGTGTCCTTCCTACCTGGTGATTTTCTGCCAAGAAAGCACAGAAGTTCTGGAGAAGCCAAAGGAAAAACACCCCAAAAGCTTGAGCGAGATGCAGTTACCTGTGATAATTAATCTTGTGCATTCAGTCAGATAGCAGAAATTAATGACAGAAATTATGTTACAGCGTCTTGCAGAAATTATGTTGCAGCATCGGCTGTAGGTGAGATTCTTAAAATTGTCTTTAAAGATATTTCTGATTGTGCTGCATCCAAATTGCATCTTCACTCGGATGTCTCTGCAATTTAGACGTGACACATCCAAATTCATGTGCTGCTTCTGCATGTCTAGCCATACTCCAAGGAGAAGCTCAGACTTTGGGACTGCCCCGTCAGCCCTTTCTGTGAGGGCAGCAGTGTGACATGCCTATTGCAGATGAGAGGAGCAAGGTGCTGAGCAGGGCTACCAAGAGTGGGTTGGGAAATCCCTTCCCTCTGAAGGGCAAAAATGGGAAGGTGTCCTGCAAGGATCCTGGCTGCTTTTCTTGGTCAGCTCTGAGTGAGACGTGCTGAGCCTCCCCTGGGCTACGAGCTGTCATGCCCAAGCGGCAGCACTTTGCAGGCCTGGGGAAGGAGGATCTTGTGTCCTTGCCAGCAGCTTCTCTGTGGAACAAGTGCTCATGTACTAACGTAGAAAATGCAGTAGCAGCTTGCAAGCTCCCTTTGTGCTTCTTTGGCAGCATGTGTTTCGCCCACCTGTTCTGAGCTCTGATACTTTCTGTATTTTCTCTATCGCTTGTTTGGGTAGAATTGCTGCCCAGGACAGGAGCAAAGTGTTGTTCTGGAGATGTCATGCACTGGATTAACTGCAAAGGCTGCCTGAGGCACAAAGTACTCAGGTCAGCAACAGTCTGGCGGTGCTTTACAGAGAAGAGGAGAAAAGGGGAGTTCTTGTTCCTTCCTGCGTCAGCTGCTTTCTTTATCCAGGGTTGTTGTGACTCCTTTCCACCCTTCATTTTCATTGTAGGGAGAGGAACATGAAAAATAGAGAGTAGATGGTAAGGAAGGGCCAGGCTAGGGTGGGAAAGTTCACTTCCCTTTTCATCGTCTTGAAAGTTGGAATAAATCTTGTAATTGTGTGTCCTCCGTGAAGGTGAGAAGTGGTTTGCGTTTGCTGATAAGTGCCAGTCCTTCTAAGCAAGCTGTTGGGCCGTACCCCCTTGAATGTGGGAAGACTGTCCCTTCCCCAGCAGGAGAAAGGGTCTACACAGCAGCACCCAGTTGCTGTTAGCAGCACAGTGTTTGGTCCCAAGAATGGAAGATAAAATTAATGTGTGTCAGTGAGTGTGTATTTTGACCATTGTTCTAAAATTTGCTCTTTTGGGAAGATGCAAGATGGATTTGGCTTTGCCATTCCTTTCTCCAGAATGTAAAAAATGATGATTAGTGTTTACTTTAAGCCTTGGGACTTTTGTGAGAAGATGATGAGTGACAGCTTTATGCCTCTCTGCGATCAGGATGATCTCTCCTGCTCTGCGGTTTGTTCAGGTGGCTGGAACAGGTACAGTAATCACTCTGTCCAGGAGAACAACCCTCTGTCCCTTTGACTCTGAGGAGAAGCTGCCAAAAGTGTGAATCCCTGCTGGAATTTGGATGCTTTCCCTGGGTCAGGGGCCCTCTCAGCAGGGCAGTTGCCTTCCAGCGGTTGGTGCACTGGCTTTCCTCCTTTTGAAGACTAGGAGACAAGTTATGGCACAGGACTGAGCGCTGGCTTGCTGGAGGCAGTCTGTCAGGGCTGTTGAGGGAGAGGCACTGCAGATACACAGCATTTGGGCACCCATCCTAAATACCTACATTATTAAGCCCTCTGGCTTGAGGAGGTGCAGTGGAGTGCTTTGCACTCAGGCTGATACGTTTTTCCTAGATTATGTTGTGTACCTGTGTTGTTAAAACTTAGAAAAATCATTATCCTTATGGCAGGGTTCGGTGGGTGCTCTGGTCTCGCCCCTTGCAGGGGCTGCAGCTGGGGAGGAGATGGAGCTTGCTTGGCCTGGGGGCTTTGGAGGGCACAGCCATGTGTGTGCTGTATCCAGTCCTGCCATGCCAGTTCCCGCTTGCCTGATTTAGCAAATAAGATGGAGTTTTTCTCAAGAAATGCAAGCGATTGCCAGTAGCACATTGCAGCTGTGGTCCCACCCACCCTGAGGCAGTGCGTCTTAACAGCAGAGCCCCAGCTCCGCTGGTGGGATCTTGCAGGGGGACAGCTGAAAGATGAGCTCTTCTGCAAAACCAGCCCCTGACAGACTTGCGAGGTGCACTGAAACATGCTTTGGTCAGAAGTGCTAACAGCATGTTAGTGGTGGCCACTGCAAATAAAATGGGTACTTGGCCCAGTTTTAGGGTCAGGACAGTTACAAGGACTTACAGGTCTCTCGCATATGAGTCTTTGGGAGAAGAGTACCTTTTGACATTCTCCTGCAGCTTTATAGGTAATAAGCTGTCGTACAGGGTTGGTCTTTAAGGGTAGCAAAGTATGGGAAAGTGAAATGTTTAAAATAGTAAGTAAGTGAGCAATTGAGAATGTCAACTTTATGGCTTAACCATCAGCCACAGCTTATAAAGTTAAGACAGATGCTTTCTTAAAAAGAAACCTGGCTGGTGTTTCAAAACGATAGCAGCTCTGTCAAAATGAAGTGTGGGATCCAAGCTGTGTTCATGCTCCGCCTGAAGTTGCAGCCCCATCCTGCCTCAAGTGGGGCAAAACTTCCCATTATTTCCTCATGAGGACAGCACACGCTGATTTGATTTATTGATGTATTTTGAAGCCAGGCAGATGAAGGGAATGATATGACTCAGGAAACATAAATTATTTTCCTCTGAGGTCTCTTGTCGTTCTGAAGTCTGCCAGAATCCCCCGGTTTTCATTTGGCTTCCTCTTCTCTCCAGTTTTTCTCGAGCAGTTTTTTCTGTAACTTCTCCCTGTGCAACTCTAAGGGCCCAGCTAGTAACAATAAATTTCCTCACACACAACTGCACAGTAGTATACCACAAAACTGCTATCAGCCTGGGAGCATTTTGCAGCTAGAAACTTCCTCCTGTCTGGTTTCAGAGACCTGACTTAATTCCAGCCTGAAGAGAAAGTGGCTGGAAAATATCTAGTTTCCCAGTGCTTTAGGTTATAAGTGATCATGTTTGCTGTCCTTTATTTCAGTATGGACTGTCTAAGCTGAAAAATCAAGCTGTTGATTCAGCTGAAAGACACCGCCATCTTTTAACCTGCATTGCTACACATCCTCAGATTTGGAGAGGTATACCTATATTCAGTGATTCTTAGGTATGTCTTTGGTGTAACTAATACAGGTACAGATGAATATGCCTGCAAATGTTGCAGTATTTCATGTGCTCTTCTGCCAGACCATACAGTTACTCTATGGCTCTTAAGTGTTCCTGACCTGATTGAGGCAGCTCGTGTTGCAGAAGCGAGTACATGTCTACAGTCTAGCACTGAGGAATTTGAAAAATGGGTTTGCCTGCCAAAACTGAGGATATTCAAGCCTCTGCAGATAACGGCAGCCGGTAAATTGAGCTCTGGTAACTGCTGGACAGGCATTTAAGTAACTTCCTTTCATGTGTATATGTTTTGTTTTTGTTTTTCTCTATCAGAAAGAGAAAAGGAGAAGAGGTAGATGGAAATGTGACTGCGAAAAAGAAGCAGAAAAAAGAGAAAGAGAAAGAATCAAAGCAGGAAAAACAGCTGAAGGTGAGTTTTAGCTGATCACATCCTAAAAATGTCTGTGTTAGAAGAGTGCAGTGTCAGGCACTATCTGAAGAGCTGTGGCACCTAGAGAGGGGCTGTACCTTGTGCCCAGACAAAGCAGAGTTCCAGCACAGCTGGTCCTCGTGTCCTGGCACAGGAGATGCCTTGTCACGAAGGCTAGGCTGGAGGCACTTAGAATCATAGAATGGTTAGAGTTGGAAGGGACCTTCAAAGGTCATCTAGTCCAACCCCCCTGCAAGAAGCAGGGACCTCCCTGACTAGATCAGGTTGCCCAGGGCCCCGTCCAGCCTGGCCTTGAACGTTTCCAGGGATGGGG
>WHYT01017311.1:553066-579317 GCA_009806455.1 Tetrax tetrax
CTGTATCATTTGGATGTGGTGGTTGAAGCTCTGAGCCCGAGTGCTGTTGCAGAAGAGCTTGGAAACCAGTAAATAGCTCATTGTACAAATGAAACAGAGGTAAAGTGCAGAACTAGATTAATGAGAAATCGTCTTTCTCACCCTCTGGGGAGCTTGGTTCAGTTCTTGGGTACAAAGTGTGACAGATCGCAGCTTTCTACCTTTCACTTTCTAGGATATTGTGGGAAGAATTCCCAATAAAGCATCAGGAATTTTGTGTTTATTGAAAGTTAGGTACATCGGTACTTCCCAAGAAAAAAATTAACTAGGTGCTTTTGCTGCAATTGAAATCTTAATGGAGCTGTAGAAAAATGGTGTGTCTGGCTTTGAACAGAAGTTTCCTTTTGTTGTGTGGCAATACCTTGATTTTCAGCAAAACTTAGCTGAGACGTTATCAAGGTTTTGCTGCTGCAATGCAGATGTTTAGGAAAGATAAGGGCAATTTGTGGATCAGGGTTAACTTTGGGTTTGCTAATTTTTTTCTTAAAAAACTTTAATCAAGCATGATCAAAACTTTTAGGTTTATATTTTAAATATTTAGATATTTTAGGTTGCTTCTTTGCTGTCCAACCCTTTCACCTTTTGTAAAAAGGTCCAAGAGAATGTGCAGACTCCTCCGCACTGCTCGAGGTGACTGATTTGATATAAATTCCTCTCATGCTAAGGTGGCTTAAAAAAACAACAGTGTGGATCAGCATTTCTGATTTCTTGTTTTAATGCAGGACTCAAATGCAGTCACATCCCCGCTGTTGTCGGTGTCAACTAGTTAAGTGATATTTACAAAGGCTGTTGAGAGCTTTCTAAGGGTAGAAGTGTGATAGAAACATGGGTTCCACTCTACCTAAAAGCTAGCTGTCCTGTTAGTATCACTTGTACGTTCTTGTGTGGGATAGTGCTGTAAAGGTTACTCTGTGGCCTTTCTTCACATGTGTGTGATGGAGAAGCCTTAGTTTATACAGAATCCCACAGGAATGTCCTTACACATGTAATCTTGAGAAGAGAGAGTATTTGCTGAAACTGCAGTGTGCTCCTGTATTCATACTGAAATCTGAAGCATATGGCTTTAAAAACCTGTTCTGTGTTTTTGTGTAAAATGTGTGACTCTTCCTTTTGGTAAAGCTGCTGGGTTTATGGTGCTCTTCTCACAGTCTGCATTTAAGATACCATGGGCATGCTAAAACCTTTACTGCGGTTTCAGGAGGATTCTTAGAAGGCAATCAATTGTAAGTAACTAAGCTGCTGGGTTTTGTCAACAGGAGCAGACAGAGCTGATCTGGGGCATCAAGGATGAGCTGAGGAAGGTCTGCTCCACTAATGACCTTAAAGAGCTGCTGATTGCTAACAAGCAGGAAGTTCCTTCAGGGGAGAATGCTGTGAGTTGGTCTGTAGTTCCTTTGCATGTGTGCTGGGTCTTTGAATTGGTGAAGCCAACTCAAACCAATATGGCTGCAAGGTCCTCAAGTCTGAAGTATGTTCATAACATAAAACTTCAGAAGGAAATTCAGCACAAAGCCCAGTCCTTTTGTCCCGGGACTCTGACGGTATTGCTGTTATGCTTGCTTGTGAAGGGCTGTGTGGTGGTGTGTGATGCTGAATTCACCACCTTAGTCTCAGTGATGTGCCTTCATTCTACTATGCCCAAACTGGTCTATGTTTTTTGGTTTGGTTTTTTTTTTTTTTTGTTACTGGCTCTTCAAGAGCAGGTTAGTTACGGCAGTTCACATGGCCTCCCTCAACTGTTAAATTATGCAAAAAGAAGCAAAAACTGCACAAATTCTTTCCTGATATCTTTTCTAAAAACAGTCACTTTTCGGCATGTATCATGTGAAAGTCCTATCTCTTTCGGAGCCACACATCACTTTAGGTATTTGTATTTATTAAGGCTCTTTGTAAGGAGTGTGGGCTGGGTTGTGGGAAGTGTCTAGACTCAAAATGGTTAAGGAATACTCTCTAGGCAGGAAAACTGGGACTCGTCTGAGCCTACATTCCCACCTACCTACTCATCTGCTCAGATGCAGTAGATCATCTCCTCCTTGGCTGTTCCAGCACAGCTGCTTGGTCAGGTGCTGTGTGGTAGGTACGCTCCCCTGAATGCCGAATCCGGATAGGAGAGACTGCAAGCCATCAGTATGGGCAGATGCGGTGTGACCAGGGAAACTTCGTGTCATGTCTTTAAGACATTGTAGATCAATCAGTGCTGGTCAGAGTCTTGGTTTATGTGCAGTGTGTGCATAAAAAGCACTGGAAACATTTGCATGCCAGTAGCCTGACAGTTATTTTCTTGTGCAGCCCAGCGTAATGTAGTGCGTGGGCTTCCAGCCTCCTTCTGCCATGACCTGTTTTGTATTCTTTGTTGCTTTAGATTTTGGACCGAGTAGCAGATGGGATGGCATTTGGAGCTCTGCTTCCCTGCGAGGAGTGTAAGGGGCAGTTCGTGTTCAAGAGTGACGCATATTACTGTTCAGGGGATATTACTGCCTGGACTAAGTGTGTTGCTAAAACGCAGACTCCTAACAGGAAAGACTGGGTAATCCCAAAGGTGGGTGTTTACTGCAAATTTGATGATCTGAAGAACATTTCTTAACTGATGTTACCTCTTGTAAGGAGATTGAATAAGCAACCATCTGTGTTGGATGGCAGAGCACAGAGTGTGCTTCAGTGCTGAGCAGCTGTGACAGTGGGGGAGTCCTGTCACAGCTACATTCCTCCAGGGGTAGGCGGCTAATGCATAACTAAGTCACATTTTTTCCAGTAACACTAAATTGAAAGAGATGTTGCTAATTTGATTTGAAACCCATCACTTACCCTAGCTTTGTTTTCCCAGTCAGTAAAGTGGTTATTTAGCTGCCTTAGCATGAATGTCTCAGAAGTCCTTTCCAAGACCTGCAGTAAATGCCAACATCTGGACAGTGCTCAATTTAGCCGTCAAATCTTATAATAGTATTTGTTGTTTTTAAACTACTTATGCTTCCATCTCACAGGAGTTTAGGGAAATTCCATACCTGAAGAAATTTAAGTGTAAGAAACAGGACAGAGTATTCCCTCCAGATGCTGCGACTGTGAACTCTGCACCTCCTCCCTCTGCATCTGCTCCTGTGACAGAGACTGTGTCCGCACCCAGAGGTGAGCAAGTGGCTGGGCATGGGTCAGGGGAGTTCAGAATGGTGTGTAGTGCCATTCCCAGCCAGACAAACATGCCACCCTGAATAGGCATGCTGTTCTCCTCCCTCCAAGCAGGGAGAGCTCTCCTGGTGAAAAACAGCACAGCAGAGTCTCATGTACTTCCTAGCACAGGGCAGCCCTGATGTGGTGGGTTGCCTGGGGACGTGGGCTTGAGATCCTGGTTGTTTTCTAACAAATTGTTTGGGGTATTTGTTGATGGTGAGGAAATTACATGCTTGCAAGGAGTCAGAAACTTAAAGGCCAATGTTGCAAAATCTCAAGGGAGACCTGCTGTAAAATACCTCTTGCTTGCTTTCTTGAGGAACAGCCCAGGATCTCCATAGTGCCAGAGGGTCCACATCCAATGTTAGGTTTTAAGGGCAAGAGTTGTTTTGTTTTGTGTTTGGTTTTTTTTGTTGTTGTTTTGGTGGGGTGTTTTTGTTTGTTTGGTTGGTTTGGTTTTTTTTAAGTCCTTTGTTGAGATTTGGCTTTACCAATTGCTAACTCTCCTTATGCAAAATAGATATGCTGTCTCCAGCCTACAAATTGGGAAAAGGTTAGGCTCCAGAAATTTCTCATAGGCTGTTGGAATGAAATACATGCTTTGGTGAAACAGCCTGTCTGCTAAGAACTATGCTGACTTCTTTCTTACTCAGCCTTTTTAGCCCTGGACATAGTTTTGGGAGGAGAGGATTATTGTTACTTGTTGAAAGGGTGGAAGTAATTCTACACAACTAATTTTAGCCAGATCATGTTATTTTAGCAAGGAAGACAAAGTAACCCAGGTATTGGTTCTCTCGTAGCACAGTGCTGAAGCAGACTGTTCTTGTTGGGTTTTCTTTTTACTTTAAAATAAAATAAAAAAAAAAAAGGCGGGTAAATAGTGTACCTAAATATGTCTTCCCTGCTTCCATCCTTTCTGTTTGTTGGTGGGTGCTGAGTTTTGTTGCCTTTCCTAGGCTTCCTCCCAGTTATGCAGCACAAGTGAGACCTGCTTTCCTGACCTGCTTTCGGACCCTTTTCTCCCTGCCAGCTGGGAGGGAGATTGTCCTGAGCGTGAGGGTTGCTGTTTCTTTGTGCTTGTTACATGCCTGGGGTGGAATGGGCTCTGTGCCTGTTGCCAACGTGCTGTTATTTCTGAACCTCTAGACAAACCACTGACCAACATGAAGATCCTGGTTCTTGGAAAGCTGTCAAAGAACAAGGAGGAGGTGAAGAGCATTGTGGAGGACCTGGGAGGAAAGATGACGACAACAGCTAACAAGGCCACCCTGTGCATCAGCACACAGAGTGAGCAGCCATGCCTTGGTTACTGGTAACACTGGTAACGGAGCTGAGCGGATTACAAAGGGCATGCATCCTCCAAGCTGTCTGGGGATCAGTGTTTGGATTAAGGGGAGTGTTTTGTGTGCACACATGACCTTAATGTGCTTGGAAAAGTAAAGACGGATGTCTGCCGTTTGAGTTTTACTTACCTAGCATGTTAACCCTGCGGGTTGTGCTGTAAGACTCTGTTGGGTCTGCAGCAGCTGGAGTTCGGGTTTGTATGCAGACCATGGTGGTGTGCAAGCCACCCTTGTTGGGATGAAAGGTGATGGGGGCTGTGTCCATGCCTGTGTTGGAGAAGCTGCCGAGCTGACTGTGGGTGCCCAAGGGCAGTTGTTTTCTCTGCTGGCAACTTAGGATCTGCTCTTGCTCCCTGTTGGAGTCGAAGTGCAAACTGGCTGTTGAGGTAGGAGAACAGCTCCCACCTGCCAGGAGGACCAAGAGGGACTGTACAGGCTCAGCCTAGCTCTGGGAAGAAAAGAGCTGAATCAGCCAGGTAAAACAGGAGTGTTCCTGCTCTAGCCCAAGCTGCAGTTTTGAGCCGATGGGGATTTTGCTTTCCAAAGAACATAGAGAATCCAAAATGTGGTGTAATTGTTTTTCCACGAAGTGTTACAGAGCCCTGAATCGTGGCCAGAGGGGGAGGGGCTAAAGTCTGAAACCTCACTGACGCTTTTTCTCTCTGTTTCCCTCCTGCCTCTGCAGAGGATGTGGAGAAAATGAGCAAGAAGATGGAAGAAGTGAAGGAGGCCAAAGTCCGTGTGGTCTCAGAGGAGTTTCTTCAGGATGTGAAATCCTCCAGCAAGGACTTTCAGGAGCTTGTGTCTCTCCATGCACTTTCGCCTTGGGGTGCAGAGGTGAAAATGGAGCATGAGGAAATGGCCGTGGATGGGAAGTGCAGCAAGCCCCCAAGTATGAAGAGTGCTGGGAAGGTCAAAGAAGAACAAGGTGAAGAACAAAGCAGTTGTTTCTCCACAAGCCTGTTAAATGCTGTGCATATACAAAGCAAGCCTGGGTATAGTCTATCCTTGCCCTTTCCTTGAGTTCTCTGCCCTTTTTCTCATAACAAATTTAAATAATGGGACCTCAGTGCAAGACTAGCTTTAAGTAAACATGAAGCTGTCGCCTGAGCTGGCTCTTGTTTCCCCTGGTTCAGTCTTGCTTCAGAGATCTTCTGTGCTGTATGAGCACAGGCTCTCTGACATCAATCCAGACTCTTCCTCATAACACCTCAGCTTCTCTCCCAGTTTGGGTCAGTGTTGCAGTTCCATGGAGGTTCTGGGGCAACAAGATGGGACAGACATTACCATGACCCCCAAGGGATGTTAGCAAGTGAGAAAATACTGGGGTCCCAAGCAATGGGTCTTTGTTCTACTTGGGTTAGAACATAACATTCTTTTAACAGAGGAGGAAAACTGTACAACACCAGTAGCATTCCTCAACAATGCCATAGAGAGCTTGCATTATTAATGCTGGACAGTGAACAAAACCATCATATTTGCTTGCTTCAGAACCTGTTCTTCTCCATGTCCTCCAAGCACAGGTTTCTGTCATACAATTGGGTATGTTATTGCCAGACTATCTCACAGCAGAAGGGGACTTGAACACCCTCCATGCCCTCTGAGGTTTTTGAATCCTACTTAAACACAACCACAAATGTGACTTTTATTTGCTATGCAGGTGAAAAAATTATATGGCCCACGCCTTGGGGCTAGAAGGAAGGAGATAGATAGAATCTGGGGAGATCTTATTTTTCATTTAATTGGGGGAGTAGAGTCTGTGCATTGTCTGCTAAAGCCAGGTAAAAAAAAAAAAGCCATTGAAGTTATCCTGTTCATATACTGGGAATCTGATTTGAAGTCTCCTCAAGGTGATAATTATGCAAATTGAGAATTTAAATGTTGATTCAAGTCAGACTGTGTTGCCTGCCTAGGAAAAAATAACAACTCTTTTGCTGCAGGACCTAGCAAGTCTGAAAAGAAAATGAAGCTAACAGTTAAAGGTGGAGCAGCAGTAGATCCTGATTCTGGTGAGTGATAACAGTGGCCGTGCCTGCACCACACAAAGTCTTCAGGATGCGTGATTGTTTGCAAAATGTTTTTGTGTGAAAGGATAAGGGTTCCAAAAAAGGAATGTGAATTTTTAAACCACTTCTTTCTTGCTGTCGAAGGAAGGGTGTTGATTGACATCAAAAGCTGGATGTTCCAGGATTTTCTAGTGTAACTTTCGGAAGGACCACTTCAATAAAGAGTGCATCTTGTTCAGCTTCAGGAGCATCTGTCAGTGGGGTGAATAAAGGCCCAGCCAGCAGAGGACACGGGTCTGGTATGAGCATCTGCCCCTGGACTCTTGAGAGGGCGGTTGACACTGCTTTCCAAACCTGTGGTGCACAGACATTGTTCTGAGAATTCATACTGCATCCAAGGACAGCTTTGGTTTTTCAGTCCGTTTGCTAACATGATGCCTGCGGAGCTGTGTCTCTTTTGACAGTTCCTCCAGCTGGTCATGCAGTGTTAAATACTAGGTTTTACATGGTCCTTTTTCAAAAGTTACAGGTATCTTTTTTTTTTCCTGTAGTTAGGATTGCGATTCACCCCAGTGTATCTAAAGGTGCGTGCTCACAATCTATTAAGAAGCACACTTCAAGTAGTTTTGAATGAGCACATGGTCACTTTGTGGTATTTTTTTTTAAGATTCTCACCACTTCATGGAACATTTGAGTGAGCACAAATGTAGGAAGGAGACCTAAAATGACAACCTCTTCTATGTTCTAATTTGTTGCTTCTCTGTAGGTTTGGAGGATTCTGCTCATGTCTTTGAAAAAGGTGGAAAGATTTTCAGTGCAACTCTGGGCCTGGTTGATATTGTGAAAGGAACAAATTCCTATTATAAACTGCAGCTGCTAGAGGATGACAGAGAGAACAGGTGAGTTTAGTTTTCCATAAAATACTTTTGTTCACTTTTTTCCAATAAATATTGGATTTTTGGTGTCTACAAAAGCCAAGTATGAGTAAAATGTCTTTGTGAGGAGACATAATTAGGTATATTTATTTAAAAAACCCCAAACAACCAAATAACAACAACAAAAAAACACTCAAAAAAACTCCACCAAAAACCAGAACCTACAAAACAGCCAACCACCCATGGAGAGATCTCTACTCTGTCTGGAGACATTTCTTTGTGGTGTTGACAAAACCAAAGTTGGGAGGTGAGTAAGTTTGTGGAATTGCACCTGATAGTGTACATTCCTGCGTTCTGGGATGAGTGAGGCACGTACAGTTGGTGTCTTTAGGACTGAGTTAATTATCTAACAGGAGGGACACAGTGCTCTGTGACTGATGGCTGCCCTTGAAAATACAGAAGCAGAATTTGGTGGAGGTTCCTCTATTCTAACATCAAGACCCCACACGTACAGTCAGTGATGCTGGGAATCTTTCCCATGTTCTCCAGCTTACTCTTGTCTTCTGACTGCAGAGCTGTAACCTTGGGAAAGAAGACCAGATTCTGGTGATGCTACCAGAACACAGTCCTGAATTGCATGCCCCGAGGCTGAAATGGTGGGGACGATCATGTTTAGCTTTCTAGTCCCATCAGATGCATGGCAGAGCTGTCCAGTAGTTGCATTACTGAATGGATAAAGAAATTGAGACAGTTCTTTAAAATGAAACCGCTGTCCCGCCCCCCCCCCCAAGCACATAAGGGATATCCAGAAATCCAGGGGAGCTAATGGCTGTCAGCAGCAACTCCTGGTTCAGCTCTGAATTTGTTGCCATGTTCATGATAAGCTGTTGTTGCTGGCCTTTGTATGTGCGGTTTGTGTCTGGATCTGTGATTCAGCATATGGAGAAATCTTGGTGCCTGACATATTGGAAAGGTTGATTGATTGTATCCCTACAAATGCAATGGAAACTCACCCAAGGTGGTATCAGTAATACAAACAAATACTTGAGTTACTTCTGGTTTCTCTAAAAATCTAAATTCTAGGACTTGAGGCTTAGAGATGCATTGTGTTTACTTTTCAAATATATGACCCCAGTAGTCCGAAGATTCATATTTGCAAAACATTAAGACTGAAAAGATATTGGCCTCAGTTTTCCTGCTGTGCACATATTTATTCTCAGGGCTGTAGATCTGCTGTTAACACTGGCTGTTTTTTCACACCAGTTCTTGGACATATGCTCTGTGGTGGCTCTCATGTTGGTCTCCTGCAGTTGCTGATAGAGAATGTCTTCAATAAAATTGATGGTCAGAAGGCTGATTCACTTGCAGTCGCATGGTTGTTGCAGAGTCAGTTTCATTAGGACTGAGATCTAGAGCCAGAGTATCTTATGTCTCTTCTTTTCTCACATTTCGCTTCTGTAGATACTGGGTGTTCAGGTCGTGGGGTCGTGTGGGCACTGTAATCGGGAGCAACAAGCTGGAGCAGATGCCATCAAAAGAAGATGCCGTTGAACACTTCCTGAATTTGTATGAAGAGAAAACTGGCAATTCTTGGCATTCGAAGAACTTCACTAAATATCCCAAAAAATTCTATCCGCTGGAGATAGATTATGGGCAGGTAACTCTGAAACGTCCATGTACCAGGTGGAGCATTGCTTTGCTGTAGCTGTTATGTGCTTGCTCTTGGATCACTTACACTTAACAGACCTGAGGAACGAAGTGCAGGTGCAACTATTGCATCTTCTCTGTGCTACAGAAAGAGAGCTGTAGATCAATGGGTGTCATGCATTGAAATAGCTGTGCTGGGAAGCTAAGTAGTTTTCCATTGTCGAGTCCGAAGTCCCTTTAGTGCTTGTTCTTGTCTACTGTGTAACTTCAAGGATGTTGATTTGAACTTAATTCAGCAGTCATTTCACATGTTCTTCTGTATGAAAACACAGTTTTCTTTTATTTAAGATAGCTACTTCTTATCTATCTTTCACATCCAAAATCCTCACAAATGGTGAAGCAACTCCTGTGTGCTTAATGCACATATTGAGCAGGCTGAGAAAATTCTCTTCCTTCTGCCTTGTGGGGGTTTGTGTGTGTATTTAAAAGCATACCCATAACTTGAACTATTTTCAGATTAAATAGTTGAATGCAGTTAATAGCTATAAAGGTACCAGAGAAGATATTTTCAAGCCGTTGCATTTTTCTGTGGCCAAATCCCTGGATGTCACTTTTTAGTGCAAAGTACTCAGCGCTTAGCTTTATTTCTGGAAATTTGAATATTGCAGTGGCAAAGTGTCTGTTACGCTGCAATGTACAGTAATACTATGAAGCATCTGGCAGACGCTTTATTGGTGCAACACTATCCGTGAAAGCGTTTCGATGGTATTATGGCTAATTGATGATTCCTGTACTCATCTGTGACGGTTTTTATTACAAAAGCTTAGCGAAACTAGTTACTACCTCTCTATTTTGTCATAAAAGCAACGAAGTAAACAGTCATTTTTTTTAATTTAAAGATCTCTATGCAGCAGAAAGCTTGCAGAAAAAATAATTAATACTGTTGCTTGAGGTGCAGCAGAGGTGCACACAGAGTTCATGTTCCCTTTATTCTACTTAGATTTTACAGTGCCACCTCTTGAAGTAATGTCTACCAAATTACCAAATAGGTGGATTTTTAAACCCTCTTTGTTCCAAAATGTCAGACCAATGTCCCACGCTCCCCGTGAACTTTAGACTAGTCATAGTATGCATACACTAAATTGGTGTTACCATGGCAGCCATCCTGTTACTTTTATCCTTTGTGATTTTGCTAATTCTGATACTATTTTTACCTCCCAGGATGAAGAAGCTGTCAGGAAACTGACAGTGGGTGCCGGGACTAAGTCAAAACTTGCTAAGCCAATCCAAGACCTTATTAAGATGATCTTTGATGTGGAGAGTATGAAGAAAGCGATGGTGGAATTTGAGGTGAGTGCACACATTCATGTTTCTCACTTCTAAAACTCCTTTCTCTCTCTATGTAATACTTACACAGCTAAAAGCAAGTTCTTTGCAATCCAGGGTGCATCATACTTTCCAGAAGTCAGTATGAGTTTTAAATCATCATTAAAATATGGGCAAGAGTCTGACGAGAATTTGCCAAGCACTGGAAGTAGTAACGTAGTTATGATGCGTGCAGTTCTTAAAAAATGGGTGCATCATGACCACTGTTCACTGAATGCTCTTAAAATACTAACACAGCCAATTTGCTGGTGATGTGAGGCGGAAGGCACTTCTTTTTTTGTGAGTTTTGAACCACATTTGGGGGAGGCAGCACTACCAATTTAGGTAGCAAATGAGCACACAGCTCAGGCTTGAGAAAGGCCGCCAGTTGATACATGCGCTAATGAAGTGCCTTGACAGAGTCCAGATCCTCTTCTGAACAGGGCCAAACTCTAGATTTTTTTTTTTTTGTTATATTTCTCATTTGTTCTAATGATACTATATTTTCATCCGTTATTCTTTGCTCCATACTTCTTGATCCATACTTCTATTTAAGCAGCTGTTATTTGCTCTGTATCAGTATTTTGTGTATCTACTTTTCAGAACAGGCTTTACAGCATTTTGTACAGCTTACCTGAAAGCTTTCAGATGACTTGCTGAACATTTTGTAGTACCTTGGGTTAATTGTGTTCTCGTGTGTCTTCAGTGCTTCTTTACATCGAAGTCTTCTATAATATTAATAATTCTATGTAACTGGAACAGGTGAAAGACTGAACTGATCATAATCTGATGTCTTCTGGTTTTGTAGAACTCTGTTGAAACTCTGTTAGTTCACACCAGCTGCAGATCTATTGGACACCTGGGAGTGTCCACCAGATGGGCCTAGCTTTCTATTAAATTTATCTTCCTGTACTGTTGCTGCTGAACAGCTGTTTTCCGTTAGAGGAAGTAATGTTTTTCCTAGTTAGATGTTTCTGTGCATCCTGTGAAAACAACTGCTTGGTTCCTTTTTTCAGCCTAATCTCAAGTATTTCCATCTCGCTCTGTGAAAACTGTAGCAAATTCTTAGTCTTTGCATTACACAACAATAGATTTACCCGATGCATTTCTCTTCTTGCTTCTAATTTAGCTTTCCAGAGTCTTACCTCACCAAGCATAAAGGGGTTTATTGCAATTACTTATGTAATTGCCTTACATGAAAAGGCTCATTAAAGGGCTGAGTCTGCCTAGTGCTGTGTCCTCTCTTGCCTGGGTGGAAAGCAAACATCTCCCTTGCCTTTCTTGACAATCTTGGTGCTCACATCTGTGATGTGAAGCTAATTCTTTGTGTTACCCTCAGTGTATCTGGCAGTAATTGCAGTGCTGTTGTTTTAGACCCAGCCCCTCGGCTGCTGTACTCTTTTGACACATCTAATGATAAAGCTTTGAATGCAATTTAGCTTTATATCGGAGGTTAGCTCTGCAGAGCTCTGTTCACCTCCAATGAGTCACAGGAGACACAAACTCCAGCTCTTTGGCTGTTTGTGGGCTCTGTAGGAGATATATTTCTAAATCACATTATTGGGGGAGGTGTTCATTTGTAGGTGTTAGTGTTTACGTGTTAGTGCTCATATGTGTTAGTTTATAGGTTTGTATAACTTACAGTTATTGTAGGTGTCTGCAGCTATCCTGCACATCCAAGTTAAATGGCCCATTTTACTTTTGAGTCCTTCATAATTTTTCAACTAATAATTAGATAATATGGATGGTACTAAACAAGTACCATGGCCCCAAAAGTCTGAGAGCTTATTGCAAGTTGTAATCTTGTCTTTGTGTCTCATGTCCCCAAGACAAGATCAGTTTTGAAGCCTATCTTCTTTCTTGCAGTCCATCTTGGCTTTATGTATGCTTAGCTGCAGCTAAAGGTGAAAGTTCTCCTAAGCCCAGTACAGAGTGGAAATCTCCATGAAAAATAACTTCAGGGCTTTCACACCAGTCTCTGTAGCTTGGAAGAGCCTTCAGAGTTCAGCTTGCAGCGAAGACTTGCAAACAACTGGGTTTCCTAGCTCCATAGTGAATAAATAATGTGGAACTTACCCGTACGGTACGTGATATACACGGTTTAATAGGATCATCTGTCCTTAAGCTGAATCTTAATCCCATCAAGTTAAGGAAAAGCTAGTTTGACCTGCAGGGTGTATGGTGAGTACGGTCAAGGGTCCAGAGGGTGTGTGTATGATCTTTGTAAAAGACTCTGTTGGACTTGACTCTTGTCAGACCTTTTTGCATTCAGATGCTCCTTAACTATGCCAGGATGTAAAGCAAATCCGAAACTCTCCCAAGATCTATAAATACATGACCAAAAGCACATATAAATTAAATCAGTGGATAAATGCAGGCAACCAAGACATCACTTCTAACTTAGTTGCCTTTTTTTTTGGTTCATTTTTCATTAATGAACACAAAGCATCTTATAACCTCTTTGCATTTGACCCTTGATAATTGTAGGGTAAAACTGGGAGGTGTCTAGGTTTTACCCAGAGACACAGATGATCTTATGAGCAAGAACTATTTTATTCAGTTTGCTTTGTTGCCAGCCTGAAATGTATGTTTATTGAAGTGACTGAGGAATCCATCTGACGCCAGGTCAATATTAACCTTAAAGCCAGATGCTTAGTACCCTATTTGTGTTGCCCTAGCATGCATGCTTAGTTTCCTATTGCAGTATTCTTTTGTTCATAGGGTGTCTTCTCAGTAGCATGCACTGTCCTTCTGACATAATTCCTTGATCCACAGAGATTAATACCGAATCTGAAATGTTTCCATTCTTCGTGTGGTCAGTCCTACCAGGATGGAGAGATCTGTTCCCTGGAAACTAGGGGGAATGCTGCAGTGGTTTCAGTATTGTGAAATCCTGTTTTTATTGTTAAATCTTCATCAGATTGACTTGCAGAAGATGCCATTGGGAAAACTGAGCAAGCGACAGATCCAGAGCGCGTACTCCATCCTTAATGAGGTTCAGCAGGTGAGCATGAAAGAGGTGTTAGAGCACAAGGGGAATTTAGAAGTTGTTCTGGGCTTGCAGTGGGGTGAATGCTGAGCTGTGTGCATAAAGACCCGTGCTCTGTCTTGCTGGAGGAGAGGATGTGGCTTCCGTAGGTAACTAGTTAGTTCTCTTTGCTATTGTATCAGTTTGGGCAGTACTTGTATCTTTCACACTTTTGTAGCACAAACTTCAGGTGGAGCCAGACATAAATGTTAGTTGAGTAAATTAAGCTGGTGTTTCCACCCCAGAGAAGTCTGTTTGAGGATAAGAATAAAGGTTAAGCTGACACAGGAAAGGATCTAGCTTGATGATATTACTGTATTTACACATCGTTACCTGAACCATTCCAATAATCACTACATGGTATTGCCTGAACAGCTTGTGAAAGTGTATCGACATACCCCTTTTTTTTTTTTTTTTTTTTTTTTTTTTTTTTTTTTTTTTTTTGTCCCTGGCAAAGCACAGATATGAGAAGTTTTACTTCAGCTGGTAGAGTAGACCAGAACCTTGCCAAGGGCGTACTCCACTTCTGTATCCAGAAGCCTTTTTTTTGCCTTCCAGAAATATAATCCCCATTAGATTTTTCTCATAGCAGAAATTCTGTATATTTCTGTGCAAGTACTGTAACTTATTACATACAAAACAATTAAATAGAATTGCCATTTTTTAGTTCTGTGAGAGTTCCAGCATTAACACTATTTGTGTTGCTTCTTTTGTGTATTAGCCCTCAAGTGTCTTGTGTGTATCTATTGCTATAGAAACTTAATCTTACTTCTTTCTTTGTTGCTTGTTGTCTTATCTAGGCAGTTTCTGACAGTGGTTCAGAATCACAGATCTTGGACCTCTCCAACCGCTTCTATACTCTGATTCCTCATGACTTTGGGATGAAGAAACCACCTCTCCTAAATAATTTGGAATACATTCAGGTATTGACTGGAAACAGTATGTTGTTTGCAGGCAACAGGTCTGATATCAGACATCTATCGGAGAATTTGTGAGGTTTTAAGACTTACTTTAACTTCATGCTTTCATGAGGTTAAGCTTTTTTCTTCAGAATGTCTTTCTGTTTGTTTGTGTGCATATATGTGTGTTTAAGTATAAAAATAACTATATATGTAAGAGATTAGAAGATATATACGTTATATATTATGATCTATTCGTATATATGTGTGTGTCTATTTTAGTATGTTTAAGAATATATATATATTTTAAAACAAAAAATGCTGTGCTGTTGTGTTTTTAGATGGCAGTGTGTGGCCAGTGATTCACATACACTTTTATAATTTGGAGTGTTCCAGAGTTATTCTGAACATGTTAAAAGGCACAAGTAAAATACCCTCTTTAAATTCTTCAGGCTAAAGTGCAGATGTTGGACAACTTGCTTGATATTGAGGTTGCTTACAGCCTTCTCAGAGGTGGAAATGAAGATGGAGATAAAGACCCAATTGACATCAACTATGAAAAACTTCGAACTGATATTAAGGTAAAGGAAATAAAAGGAAATGAGTAACTGTAAATACAAACTGGTGTCCTGTTAGTTTGGAGCATAACGAATTACCTGAACTGTAAGTGGGCAGATGTATTGGCATGTGTTCAATGAAGGGCCACTGAGATTGTGAAGGGACCGGAGCATGTGTTATATGAGGAGATGCTGAAAGAGTTGGGGCTTTTTAACCTGGAGAAAAGAAGGCTCAGGAGGATATCTTATCAATGTCTATGAATACCTGATGACAGAAACTGACTCTTGTCAGTATTAATAAGTGACAAGAGACAATGGGCACAAATTGAAATACAGGAAATTGTATTTAAACAAAAGAAAAAGCTGCTGTTGTTGATGGTGTTTGGTTTGGGGTGGGTTCATTTGTTTATTTACTCTGAGTGTTGTCAAACACTGGAAAAGGTTACCCAGAGAGGCTGTGAAGGCTCCATTCTTTGGGTTGTTGAAAGCCTGACTGGACTTAGCCCTTGGCAACTTCCTCCAGCTGACTCTACTTTGAGCAGGGGAATTTAAAATTATCTGTTTCCAGAGGTGCCTTCCTGTCTCAGACATTCTGTGACTGAGTGCTGTCTGTATATCTGTACGTCTTCTCTAGCTGGGAATAAATTTCCACCTAAATGATAAAGGGGTCTTAAACTGACAAGTTGCAAGTGTAGGGTGGGTGTCATTATAAGAAGTCTGCTAGTTTGTATGCTAAAGAAACTTCCCTTGTTTGCCTCTTTGCAGGTTGTTGACAAAGATTCAGAAGAAGCCAAGATTATTAAACAATATGTGAAAAATACTCATGCTGCTACTCACAATGCATATGATCTCAAAGTTGTGGATGTAAGCTGGGCAATACTGGGGTTTAAGTTTGTGAATATGGACTTGTCTAAGTCAACTTACTTGTCCACAATTTCCTTCTTTTTTCGAGGAGCTTATGCAGTTTCCTGGATCAATTGCTATTTAATAGAATAGCAAAAATCTAGGCAGAGATGAGTTAAAGCTTACTGAGATGTCTTTGGGAGCATGTTTTTGTTTTAATTTAACTGGCCTCAAAAAGGAGGTGTAGGGGTAATCATCATCTAAAACTGAGCCTGAGTTCATTGAATGATTTCTCAGAAAACTATGATCTCATGAAAATGCAGAAGGGAAGGCGGAGAAGTAATCAATAACAAGTACTATGTGATCAATGCTATCTCTGTTTTGCTAGTGTGACATAGCAAATGGCAAATACTAAAAACCATCCAGATCAATTTTCCTAGCAGATTAGTGTATATTCCAGTTTGGGCTTTTTGGGGTTTTTTTGTGGGTTTGTTTTTTTTTTTTAATCTGATTAGTTGCATGAAGGTAACAGTTTATTTGCTTGGTTGTTCTTTTTCTCCTATTCCTTTTTGAATTGAAGATCTTCAGGATTGAGCGTGAAGGAGAGAGTCAGCGTTACAAACCATTTAAGCAGCTTCATAACCGCCAGCTGCTGTGGCATGGTTCCCGCACCACCAACTTCGCTGGTATCCTCTCGCAGGGTCTCCGGATAGCTCCCCCTGAAGCTCCTGTGGTACGTTAAACAGATAGCTTCTCTGAGTGCCTCCATCCCTGTGCCCAGAGATGGCCACAGTCAGAGACAACCTAAATAGAATTTCTGTGTGGGGAGGGCCCAGTGTTATCTCTCGGCATGCAGACAACATTGTGTGTTCAGAGTCAGTTGCTGACTGGTGTCCACAAGAGCTTGAGTCGCATCTTTGCTTTCCTGGGAGCCCAGCCAGGTGGATTCAGTGCTGCCTTTGTGTTATTGTTCCAGTCTTTTTCTTTTTCCCCTTTTGCTGCTTGCAGACTGGCTACATGTTTGGGAAGGGCATCTATTTCGCAGACATGGTATCCAAGAGTGCAAACTACTGTCACACATCTCAAGCTGATCCTATAGGCTTAATACTACTGGGAGAAGTTGCCCTTGGAAATATGTAAGTAACTTATGAAGAGTATTTGCCAAACGTGCTTAAATATATTGTGGTAGAAGGTGATGCTAAAATTGCCAGCCTTTTCTTCATTGTGGAAAAAAAAGAGCACTCTGTATTTCTTCAGAAACAAGATTTTTTTTTTTTCTTAAAATTAGAGCTATTTGGTGGGGGTAAAAATTCAGAGTTGCAGGTCTAGAATCTTATACTAAATGCCAATATCATTAAAATTAGTAACTGAGACAAAGAAGGAAGACTATGGAGTTCCAGAAGAGTAGAATCTAAGTTAACTTTTTATTAACTCATCATAAAATGAAGCTTGGGGGGAGGGGGAAGATTTTTCACCAAGATAATTTAAGATGAATGTAAAATACTATTGTGTATTCTTTGTGCTGTGCAGGTATGAGCTAAAGAATGCTTCTCACATAACAAAATTGCCCAAGGGAAAACACAGTGTGAAAGGTAAGCATTAGTAGTTGTCATTGGTAATCTGTTACTGATGGCAAACTCACCGTGTGGCGCTCTGCTTAGCAAAGAGAACTGTAGTCATTTCATAGTTATACTTCCTTTAAGAGTTTGCATAACGTTGCCCTATAGTTGCATCTGTATATGGTGTTTTGAGATGGGAGTTAGTACACTTGGAATGTTAAGACTGAAGTTAATCTGTTGCCTGAAGTTCAGGAGGAAACTTTCATTTGGTATTACACAAGAGAAAATGTAAGGTGCGTTCTCCAACTTGTTACTCTGTTTCATGATAACAATACTATGTATTTTAGAAGAAGGATGAGAGAAGAATAATTGTTCAGCTTTCAAAGTGCCTTAGAAGCTTGAAGAGAAGGGAAAATCTAAGAATAAAAGTTCAGATGGAACAGCTGTTCTCATTACATTTCTATCTGCAAAAAGTCTCAGTATATTGCACTGAAAAAGAATATGAGGAAAAAAGACTTGGCTCTCCAATTCAAGCTAAAGAAATGGTAATCATGGCCATCTTCTGTACCAAGATGGGAGAGCGGAGAACAGTAACATGCAGTGATGAGTGGCTTTTCTTAAACTACTCATTTTGAGGCTTAAAAAATCAATTGCCTAAAATAGAATAAAACGTGTTTTAGCATCTTTTTCAGTACATGCTGCTCACACTATTACGGATGTCAAATCAGATTGTATTGAAGAGTACTAATTGGTTTGTTACATTTCTCTGAAAACACTACAGTGTGCATACTTTCATTAATGGACCTAGGATATGAAAGTCTGTTCTGTTTTAGCTTTGATCAGACAGATTAGACAACGAACAGCCGAAAGTCTAAAATTCTCACTTTTAATGTAGCAGAGTACGAGTACCTTAAGTATGGTGATGCTGAATTGAGTAAACAGACTAAATCCTTTGTATTCTTTTTAAGACACTTTTGCACTTGGCCAGCATTTGAAAGTTCATGTGAAGTAATATTTAGCTGGCTGAGTCATTTTCTTTATGTTCAAGGTCTGTATTTGCCTTCTAGATTTGTAACTAATGTTTTTTCCCTTTCTAGGCTTGGGCAAAACTGCACCTGATCCCACAGCCACTACCACCCTTGGTGGTGTAGAGGTTCCCTTAGGGAATGGGATCTCGACAGGAATTAATGATACCTGTCTTCTCTATAATGAGTATCCTTTGCTAGTGTGTTGGTTGCATGCCGTGTTTGGGTGTTGCTGAGTTTAGTAGGACCTCACTAATGTCGGTCAGGAGTTTTTGCATGCTGTGTTTTGTTTCTTTTAGATCTGTTTTTGAGTACTCACAGACAATTTAGCCTCTTCTCCAAGGGAGATGATTTTACAGTTATCACACTTGTCATTCTGCAAAAAAAAAGAAACAATACGTGTAGCAAATAGCTGTTGCCCCAACAGGACTCAATATCTGAAGGCACATGAGTGGCTAGGCGACGCTTCCCAGTAGTGTCTTGCCCAGAGATGTGCCAGGACAAGGGGTTTCCCATCACTCCCAGTCTGGTTTCTTCCTTGTGGTGGTGTGGCTGTCCAGCTTCACCAAGAGGAGGTCAGGGAGCCAGCTCTGTGGCTTGATGGAATGTCTCATCGCATAGCTTCTCTTGTGTTCCCCAAACTCTTTGCGAGTGTTGAGGTAAACCTCAGATGCCCATCAGAGATGTAGACATTAAGCCTCTTTCTAGGCAGGAGAACCCCCAAATGAAGGTGTGGTCAACATTCACAAGAAGTCATAAGCAGGAGAACCCCCAAATGAAGGTGTGGTCAACATTCACAAGAAGTCATAAGAATAAGTGATGTCTAAGGTCCCAGGTGAATCTCTTCACTGCCAGTGGAGTGAGTAACCCATTAATATAACTTCTGGCTTGGATCTTCTCTCTTGGTAAGCTGTTTTCCTCTTACAAAGAGTCTTGGGAACAGAACTGATGGCAATACATTTTTATCTTGAGTTTTCTTAAATATAGCATCTGCATTGGTCAGGTGATAAAAATATAACATAGTTAATAGTAGCTAATTGAGGTAATATGATGTGCATTCATTTTTGTGTGATACTATTTAATGAAGATGCTTTTAATCTAAAATTGGGATTAGAGGTAAGTTGGAGGCCTAAAGCATTGAGAAGCAAGTAGGAGAGTTGTGACTGTCTTCTGAAAAAATAAAATGCTGTGGTGTGGTCATAGAACGTGTAAGCACAAGGCAGCCATTGTAGAGCTCTTCTCTGATTCCAGTTTGGGGTTTTTCAGTGGGAAACTAAGAGGACGTGAATGACTTTGTGCTGGAAAGTAGCAATAGAGCCATAATTATAATTGCAGATGCCAGATCTGTAACAGCAGCTCTCATCTAGACTACGTCGCTCCACTATTCAGATGGCAAGAGAGATCTTGTATGTTATGGCTTTAGCTGACAAAAAATAATCTTCAAGGGCTACAGGCCCATATCTAAGTCAGTTCACTTGCCTGTCACTCGTGATTCCTGCTGCACCATCATTGATTCTCCATATGACTTAGTTGCTTGTTTCTAACTATTGCATAAAACATTTCCAGACTGAAAGAAAAGTAAAATTTAAGATTTGTGGTTTAAGCTGTTAGAACCACTTAATCACACAGGCATCTGTATGGTAACTTAAGTTCAAAAATGAAGTTTGACTGTGTTTTGAGGTTTTTCTGTGTTATTAATATCAACAACTGTAACTACTCCTTAACATTCTTCCCAGATATATTGTGTATGATGTTGCTCAGGTAAATCTGAAGTACCTGCTGAAACTGAAATTCAACTATAAGACATCACTCTGGTGAACAGTATTTAGAAGCCCTGTTAGAGTTATACTGTAGTTACACAATAGCGTTGACTTCTGACATGCTTACGCATTGACTTCTCTTACCAAGATATCAAGAGCTAAACTGCAGAAGAGGTTACTAAATCCTATTTAGTACAACACTTAGTGAAAATTTTATATAAATGTGTGGCAACACATGGACCTGGATTCTGATGAGAACGAGTACCTGGTTTTGTTTTATACCACTTCTAATTTTGGGGCTGTCAAGTGTTTCTTTTAATTGACCAAACTGACTAAAAAAAAATAAATCAAGCTTGTGTTTTTAGCCAAACAGAGCTGGGCAATACCAGGAGAAAGAACTTGAGGATGTTTGTGATATTTGCTCTGTTAAGGTTCTCTCTTGTTTAAGATACTCTTTTTCAGTTTTCATTTGAATAAATGATAAATGTGCATTTATTTTGAGGTAAAAAATAAAAGCTAATTTCATACTAACAGCTTTATGTTTCAAAACTTCCAAATTGTTTTGGTTTTGACTCATGATTTAAATGTATTTGGTAGAATGTTCTTATACATGATATCTCTCTCTGAAGATCAAATGCCAAATATTGAAATCTGTAGTCACGTTTCATGAAGTCGTAGTGAAATGAAAATTTGGACTTTCCACTGAGACTTCATCTGTCAACAGTTGATGTGGTAAACATGGAAAACGAACTTGTGGCTGTTTGAATTTAGTATTAGCCCAAATAAACCTCCTTTAAATATCTATCGTCAACGTGATGTAAGTTGGTTGTTGTAGACTCAAGTCCTGACAAAGCCATAAGTCGAGTTTGGGCTCAGGCTCCACTCATCATGATGTGGAGTGAGGTCTATTGCCACTCTGTGATTAGTCTTGAATTCCCTGTCTTGAAACATCTATATAAACTAATAATTTCAATGTTTGGTGGTGTTTGTGACTTCTCACTTTCAGTAAGTTGTTGAGCAGTATGGGAGTACTTGACTATAGAGCAACATCAGTTCTTTCTCTTCAAAAATTACCGATTTCCCTGAGCTATTGGGGCAAGTTGGCTAGTCCCCAGGGACAGCTCTGCATTGGCAGTGCATTCAGTATCTCCTCCACTATGACCGTTCCCTTCCCACGAAGGGACAGGTCAAGCTCATTCTGACGGTTGCAGCTTCAGTCTTTGATAACCTGCGTGGAAACAGCAGATCCATTTCCTAAAACGTTGTCGTGTCCCAGTGCCTTTTGAAAAAGGAGTTTGATGCCAAAGTAGTTGCTTATGGTGCAACTGTTTCCAGGACCCCTGATAGAGAGGAAACTAGAAGTTAAAGGTAGATGCTTTTGATGTTCCCTCTGTCACCTGTACCGGAGGTGGCTCAAAGTTCCCTTTTGCTCCAACCTAAGCAGTGCAAGGAGTGCTTTACGATGCGTGTGTAGTGCTCTGTTAGAATTGCAGCACAAGCAAGTATATCCCGAGATGTTTCTAACCTCACAAATGCAGCAGTAAAAGATACAGTAGGACTGGACTTCCTGAAGAGGCAGCAGGTGCCCTTTGAGGACTGTAGGAGAGCCTTGGTGTGACTGTCCCACAGTGAAATTTAATGTGAATTCAGGCACTGCTTCTGCTGCCAAGCTTCTCTGACGGTGAAGCAGACCTGCTTCTCCTGAGAGCAGGCACTGGTGCTGCTGTGACCCAGCATACAGATCGCCTCTCCCCAGGGCCAGGTTGAGAAGAGCTGCCCGGTGACAACCACCGAAGGCATTACTTTTGGAGTACGTGCGCAAAGGGGAGCTGGAGGAATAGGTAGTCCCATTTCTGTCAAAACTACTTGAAAGGAATGAGTTGTGAAGATACTGGAGGATGACATCCTCCACTTTTTTCAGAGGAGGGATGTTGAAGAATGACTTCTGATCTAAATGTTAAACTACAAAAAGCAGCAATTTATAAATATTTAACCATTTTATCTTTATTTAGCATGGCTCGAGGCTCTGTTGTACAATAGCTTGCAAATGTTAAGATAGTCCATACAGTTTATATTACTTGGGTAAACTGAAGGAAGCCAGCCTAGGCTTACGGATTGGCAGTCAGTGTAAATTGTTTGCAACTTGCCTGAATTCATGCAGGAAAGAAGTGTCTGAAAAGAAAATACAACACTACTTTAGTCATAAAACAGTCTTTAAATCAGTTGGTACAGCCTTTAATGACACCCCTCCCCTTCTGTTTCTAATCAGAGGAAAGGGAAAACACCTCCAAACAACTTATATGTGAAAAAGACCTCTGGGCACATCAAACTGAATACCATAAAGAGTTGTACTCATGTCCTTAAATGAGTCATGCAGTGTTTGTAACTACTGAGGTCTTTGCTTCAGCTTGCTTTCTGGAAGACTGTTCCAGACCTCCCTCTATGAGTTCTGGGGACATAATTTTCTGCTGAAGTGTTTTTGTGGTCAATTTATATCCCATTTAGTATTTTGCTTAAATTGCTTTTCTATATGTGGTGGGGCCCCTAACTTAGTCCATTATACTCTCACTCCTTCTGTTATGCTCATAAAAAAAAAAGTTTCCACTGTTGTGGAGTACACGCATCTGACCAAGAGCTTGTGTGCCCTTTTACTTTCAAATAAATGACAGGCTCCTTGTCCAGAAATTATCATTTTGGAGATGCAGTGGCACCTATGAGAAGAAATGCAGATGTAGATCCTAGCAAAGACGACTTGCTACTTTCACACTGAAACAGATGAAAGCCAGCATGTGGGCCAGTGGGCATTGCAGGTCCCTTTCACAAAAGTGAGATACACAAGTCCAGTCTGAAGGCAAGAAGGAGGAATGGCTTCCCAGCAACTGAAAGGGGAAACGACTGCTTCCCCTGCCCCCTTATTTCATAATGCGATTAATGCAGCACGACTCAGACTTCACAAGAACATGCTTCAGTGACTGAAGAGGACACTCTTCTGCCAACTGTGCTTTTCTACCTGCTACCAGTGCCTGCTTAGGGCAGGGGAGAAAATTACACCCTAGCCATCTCCTGTCCCTGGGACACAGCGCTACCTGCGCTGTGCTGACAAGACTCTGAATGCATTGATTAGTAGGTGGTGTAACCCATGTCTTAAAATCATCTGCAGTAATTAAGGAGAACTGGAAGCACAGAAGTGCTTTCAGCAGTGTTTCAGCACACCCCGTTAAGAGCAGTTGCCTAACGTGACCCTCTGGGAAAGCGAACGGCATGAGTGAAGCCGGTTTAAAGACCTCCCTCTCTGTGCAAGGCAGGTGAGTCAGCAGTACCTAATGGCAGGGTGTTAGCTCTGAGCACAGATGTTCTCACTCACCATGCCTGTCTGTCAGAATAGTAGCATCATTTCCATGTCACCCAAGTGTAAACCATAAATTTGGCAGCATGGTAGAAGGATGCACTGAAAACATAGTATGTTTGTCTGCATACTGTCAAATGGTATTGGCTACGGCTTTGTCAAACAGGGGCGTGTTTGCGTGACTTGGAAACAGCATGCACGGGAGAAATGAAAAACCAGAATGTAGAGATACTGTAGCATTCCTAAAAGCTGAGATGTAGAAGGTTTTTTTATAGCGGGTATCCTCATAATAGAGTGTTGATCATTATTCTCCCAGCACAGTGAATGGTAATAGCTTCTCTATTTTCCAAATGCAGCTGTTGGAATGAAATAGAGGAATACTCGGCATCGTGCTGCTGGGAGCTGAAAGCTACCTTCTGACCTGGTAATTTTTAAGATGATCAGCAGGAGGTACTGGAGGCAGGGGGGGAAACTCTATTAGCTTTTTTTCATCTGTTTTCTAGTTTTATCACCACGTACAAAAAAGCCCTGAAAGGCATTGGGTTTTTTAGTTTCCTTTTTTCCTCTTTCCTTTCCCTTCTAGAAATTCAGGCTCTGAGGACTGTTGCAAAATGTGGTTGTGTTGTAAAAAACTTTTCTTCTCTCCTCTGAAAATCCCTTGCTTCGGTGAAAGCTCTAGCATCAGGGTGGTGCTGGGCAACTGCTGCTTTCAGCACAGTGAGACCTGATGACAAGGTTTACAAAGCACAGCAGTAAAAAAATCTCACTGGTGATCAGCGTCTTCTGTCAGCTGTGGAAGTCTCAGTGTCGCCACCCTTAGCTGAGCATTAACATACAGCCCTTGGAACAAGGGGAGCTTTGCTGAAATACAGAGAAAGCGTTAGCGTCGTTAACACATTATTGTTTACCCAAGCCTGGAAGGTCTGGTCCGTGTCAGGCCTTTTGGGTGGCAGAGGTGTTTTATTAGAGGGGAAAATTGCACAGGGTCTAATGTTGTGTGATTTTGCCTTGGAAATAGCACAGACTGCTGTTTTGTTGAGTTTGTTACTAGTTTGTTTAGTGTTATCCCTATGTTGCTTTGGTTTGACCGTGCAGTATGGAAAGCTCTCGCTGAAGTGTCTTGGGCCCTTTGGGGGCTGAGGGGAAGGAAGGCTGTTTTAACAGTCTTTCAAAATGACCTAAAAAAAGGGGGTGGAAATGCATGCTAGGCTTTCTCTGGCTCTTTTTTTTTTTAAGCTCTGCTACAATGTACATAGAAAGCCCTGGGGGGATTTCTAAAGGATTTTACTCAGTTTTTCTTCTCTTAGAAATTTGCTTTTCTCCTCTTAAGCACAAGGGCAGCATTGATTTTCTTTTTTTTTTTTTTTCTCTCCAATTGTTTAATAACATGACCTATATCCTGCCCCTTTCAACCTGCTGGAGTGCCTAGTCATCTGAGTTCATTAGCAAATTAAGAACATAAATTAAAAATTGTATTCTTTGTCCCAAGATACACGTTTCTGTGTTTTGCAGAGTTTTTGGTTTCACCTAGATGTTTTTAAAGAGATACAAACAAACAAACAAACAGGCATGGCATCCATTTTGCAATACACTATGGTGCTGTTGAGAATATGTTTTTCAAAATGTAACACTGACTTAGCCTTGACTAAGATATACTGTTAATTTATTTTGGACTTCAATTAGCATTGTCATATGTTTAAAAAAAAAAAAAAAGGAATTTTGATTGGTATAAGTAGCAGTAGGTACTGCTCAAGCTCAAGACGTGAAGAGTGGTCTATAAGCACCAAAGGTGCTGGTGGTTTACAGTATCTCCATGCTTAGATTTCTTGATGCAGCAGCTTTAAAATTCACTGTGGTACAGAGACCGTGGGGAGTAGGTGAGGAAACCACCCCTGCTGCGTGCAGAAAGCTTGCAGTGGTGATGGTGGGGACTGCGTTAGAGGGCTCAGACAAGGCGTTTGTTAGGCCACCAGCAGTGACTTTGTTGGCTCTCTCCCTGGCACTGGGTGGGAACAGGTGAGACCTTGACCTTCAGGCCTTGGCCTGGGGGAGCGTTTTGGCGGGCTCTTCAGGAGGAGTGCCACAGACCATGGCTACAGGGCCAGGACTGGCCATGCTGGGGCTTCTATTTTTATTACTTACTCCTGAAGGCTCACCTTTGCACTCATTTTGCTCAGGCAGGGGCCAGGTAACAGTGAAAAGCAAGAGATGAGGAAAATAAGTGCAGTTTAGCGAAGAATTGTCGTTTAATGAAGGAAGAGGGACAGAATAGGGGGCACGATTAAAGAAACTAGATTGGCGCGGCCACTTTGGACCAAGTGAGTCTGCCACCCCCGACCTGGCCGTCGGCCGTTCCCCCTCAGGCTCCCGGAGGCCCGCGGCGGTGGGGGGGAGGGAGGGGGGCGGAACGTGCTGTTTCTGTCACGGTCGCTGTCCCCCTCCCCGCCGCATGGAAGCGGAGCGGGTGTCGGCCCGCCCGCTTTCCCCCTCCGCCGCCGCCCCTTCCCCTCCGCCGCCGGCTGCTCGGGGCGGCTGGCGCTCTCCTCCACCGCGCACGCGCCCGCCGGGCGCCGTCCCCGCGCGGCGGGCGCCGCCTCGCGCAAGGCCCCGTCTCCTCCCCCAGAATGCACCGCGCCAGGCAGCCTTTGAAAAAGCGGCGCGGCTCGTTCAAGATGGCGGAGCTCGATCAGCTGCCTGACGAGAGTGAGTAGCGACCCGTGCCCCCACCGCCCGCCCGGCACCGCCGCCCCCCTGACCCCGCTTCCTCTCCCCGCCCCGGCGGGACACCCGCGCC
>WHYT01017311.1:592182-632387 GCA_009806455.1 Tetrax tetrax
CAGGGCACACCTGACTGCACGCCCCGCCTGTGGGGGCGAGGGCACTGCGGGGAGGGAGCGTCCTGCCTCGGGGAAGGGGCGAGCAGCCTAGGGCTGCTGTCCGTTCCCCCCTCCTAGGGGGGAAGGAGGGTCTGTGTATCCATAGCATGAGCTGTGCGCAGCGTGAGCACCTCTGAGGGGCTGGGGGGGTAGGGGGGCTAGGGCATGCACACTGCATCTAGGGGGCACTGACAAATGCAGAGGGAAGAGCTCAAAGACCCCGCATTGTGTTGGCAGTAGCTGAAGGCTAGCTGTATAGGAAGAGAGTGTGAAAATATATGCCTGCATACATACAGACCTATAGGTCTCTGTAGGGTTTGTGTGAATGTTGTTTGCAATGCACACGAGAATTAGCTAGAAACGTAGGTATAGATGAGAAAGATAGACATGTTGCTGTGTATGTGGATTCATACACAAGGTAATTGAGTGTTATAGATGAGGACGTTATTTAACATAAAATGCGTCTACATGCTGCCTTGACGCAGGTATGTATACAAAGAATGCAATAGAATTTAGGAAGACCAAGTTTTACAAGTGAATAATTGAAGGTGCTGGTGTACCAGAACGAAAAATGTGAAGGGTGATAGGGGCACCTAAAGGATAAATTGGTCATGTTCGTATATGCTTTCTTTGTGCTCTTTGGCAGCATTGGACGTAACTGGTGGGACACTTTCTGTGTGCTGTGGGTTCTAGATTAATTGTGACCATGTGCCACAAGACACCTAAGCTGCTTGCTGAAAGAAAATAGCGAGGATTCCTTGATAAACAGCAGGGGCTGAACTGGAGGGTATAATTGAAAAAAATAATAATGATTTTAGCCCTTTCTGTAGTCTTTCCTTTACAGTATTACTCTTTTGCTTCTAGTGATACACTAAGCAGCAGTAGTGATCCTCAGTCTGGGGAAACCACAGGACAGAGAACAGCATGAAATCAACAACTGATATTTATCATGTGCTCTCATAATTGCTGTATTTTAAGTTCTGGCACTTACCATTGAAGACAGCACCTAAGTAAAGGAGATCCAGAAGATGACAGAGGAAAGGGTGGATTTTGTGCGTGGCAATTTTTAAGGCTGAGACGGCTTTTGTCTCAGAGATGGTGCACAAGGTGGGAATAATGAATGAGGTGGAAAAAATTGACCTAGGATAAAGGCATTGCTTAGATAGTACATATTTGCACAACTGTATAGAGACCTAAGTCACGCATATGGACACTTGCAGATGCTACTTTTCTGTAACTTGGTTCTACAATTTCACCGTGGTTGTTTAGAGAGTTATTTCAGTAAGGAAAAGGTAATGTGTGAATACGCACCTGTAAATTCACAAGAGTTCTCTGGAGAGAAATATATCTTGTTGGAAGTGATCTATGGGGTAGGGTAAGACTTGGTAGAGTAATGTCCCTCTACTCTCTGTAGATACTATGAGCTCTACTCTTCTGAGGAGAAAAATAATTTTATTATTTTTATAATTTTATTATTTTTCTGCGGAGATTTTGTTGTATTGATCTGCGTGTGGAATCCGTTGCCATTCACTTGATTAGAACGCAGAGAGCATTTACTGGGGAATGGGCTTTCTCCTCAATGGCTTGCCCCTGTAGCCTTGTAGATTACATTGACAATAGTTACAACATAGTGGAATTTTGATAATGGCTTCAGCTTAGTGGTTTTAAGTCCTTGTAGAAAATTAGTCTGAGCAATTACTGAATTATTCAGTGATTTAGGAAAACATATAGATTAACAACCATTTTTTTTTTAAAGTTATTCTGACTGTTACTTAAAAAAAAATTACTTTTGGGACATCCATGAAGCTTTAAATTCCTTTCAGAGTCTGTCACTTACTATCTGTTGTTGTTCTGTGTAGACCTCTAGCAGAACTGGGCTTACAAAAAGCATTGTAAAACTTTAGATGAAACCATAAATAGGTCCCAGGCTAAAACTGGGGCATTTAAGTCATTTCAATAAATGTACATAAACCAAGGTAGGCTTATATTTTTGGTGACGCTGTTTTGCACATCACCATGTGAGTTTATGAACATACCAACTGTTCTGTATGAGAAGATTCTCAGAGAGAAATGATTCAAAGTTGAAATCTTGCTTCTGGTTACAGTGTGTGATGATCTTTATAATTCCAACAACTGCCAGGAAAAAAAGTGGTTAATATCTCTACATGGCCAGTGTCATTATTTTAACCAAATAGATTTATAAAGGATCATTTTGAATTAAGGATAGATCTGACACTCTTAATTTGGTACAGCTCAGTCATGTACACTGTACCATATTAGAATCTGATTCATATAAGTCATAGACCAACTGAGACAAATGTAATTATTAATTAGCAGCATTTTGTTGGATCTACTTTCCCTCTTCACTAGAATGGGCAGCGTTTAAGTTACTGTTCCTGCTTTTGCCTTACCCATCTTCCAGAGAAGGCATCATGTTTCAAGAAGGTAATATAAACTATGAAAAATAATTTTTTCATCTCTTTGCTGCCTTTATATTGCCTGCAGTGGCAATCGGGAAGTTTTGACAGGTGTGTTGCTTTGCCCGTAACAGATAGTAGAGTAGTGTGCGTGACTCACTTTCACTCCGGATCGTGCTATAATGCTGACACTTGCCAGCAGTGTCATTGTTACGGTGTCTGCTCGGCAGGTGAAGCCGACACACACTGCGTGTATTTGTGGAGGTAATAGGCTTCTGCTGTGCTGGCTTTGTCCCTAAGGTTTGTATTTAATTAAGTTTGGTGCAGGTAGGGGATGTTTTGGTTTTTTCATCAAATAGAGAGGGAGCTTCATTTTTTCCTCTAGTGTTGGTGAACTGCTAGAAATATGAAAGTTTCAAAGAGGGTTTGCCTTGTGCTTTCATTCCTATTCTTTCCAATTTTGGTGAACTGGATGTTTTCAAATTACACTGTAACTATCACCACACATAGATAGTTCTTTCACTTCCAGTCCTATACTTAAAATGAAGCCTGACTGTTTTAACCTTGACTTCATGCGGCTTTCAGTCTGCAACTTAATTTATAAGGGATAATAACAGTAAGCATTGCAAAATTGTTTTTGGAATCTTCCATAGTGGTGTAAAAATAAGTTCCTAAAAAAGTTAGTAGTTCATGACTACCAGACTTTCAGACTTATGTATAATCCCGGTGAAATTTTTCCAGCATATTTTACAGTAAAATAGTAGACCATAACCAAATTTTCACGTAAAAAGAATTGTAAGTAAACACAGCTTACTTAGTGACAGGAAAGCTGAAATTTTGCAGTGTGATAAAAACCATGTAGTTTCACTTTCAAATTGAAAATCTGATTAAATGGAATTTGGCCCACAGTCAGGCAAGTTCTGCAGTGCAATTGGGCAGTGAATACTCCTTGACCCAGAAGGGAGATAAATTTAATGTCTCTCATAATATGTGCTTATTTTATCTGCTAAAGTTACTATTGTTCCATTCTTCTCTAAAGCTGACATTCTGTCCTTTTGAAGTGGCTAAGAGCGTTCACACTGGCAACCTAAAAAATAAAAAAAATGGCAGTGTGTAAGTTCACGTGCATTTCTTGTAGTTGAGGCATTTTCTTACTAGTGCTGCCAAGGGAGAGAGATATAGTAACCTGGAGTGGAGCAAAGTTCTGTGAAGAAAGAACAATTCCGTGGCAAATACTCTATCTGAAAAGTTCCAGAAGATTAAAAGGTCCCAATTGCAGAAGTACTTCCAATACTAATAATTGGATTTATATTTGGGAGACAAAATGGTTTTTGCAGATTGTTGGGTTGGTGCCCAATGAGTGACTAATTTTAGTCAATGCATTTCCCACCCCCTCTCCCCTTGTCTCCTGGTAATTTTGCAGCGGAGGTAAGTAGTGAGCAGTTCTACGGCTGCAAGCCAGATGGCTATCGCTGTTCGTCTCAGCAAAGGAAACCAGTTGATTGTATTAGAACATACATAATGCTGCCCTGGCTCTTGCTACTAGTTATAGCAATCTTATTTGTGAATTACTCTGTTATGAAGCACATACGGTAAAGCTGTGGTGAGACTTCGCTAAGACAGACAAAACGTGCAAATGTGACTAGAAGACTGTTCTAGTCCTCGTAGAGGCAGAGCTCTGCAGGCAACAGCACAGGCGATGGTGCGTCTTGATGCGTTCTTTTGCACAAGCGAGTCTGAATGAGCAGGATGCCTGGAATCAGCTCTGTAAAAATGAGAGTGAGATGCCATTTTTGATAGAAGTGAAAGCATGCTTAGGTAACTAAATGATCATCGGCACAGGGCTGCCACCAGGAGTAGACCACTGAGCTACGGCTGAGTGCAGTGTTTCTGTGTTGTATGTAGACAAACATCAACAAGGGGCAGGTGAAACAGCAAAAGAAGCCAGACTGTAGTAGTGATAGGTGTCAAAGTGTTAATCTTTTATAGTGCAAGTGCTGAAAACTAGTATATTGCCAAATATCATATATTGGTAGACTTCGCTGGTACTGTTTCCAGGGGCATGTGTTTCAGGACAGGCAGAGGAAGGGAAGGGGGACAAGGATCTTTCTGTGTGGCCTTTTATCCCACGGATGGAGGCTGCAGCACAATGGCGACACTTTATGCAGAAATTGTTGTCTTTACTGCCAGCACAGCGTTATGCTGTGGTTCACAGGTGCCCTGCCCCTGCATAGCCAGTTGCTCTGCCTTGACACTTTCCTGAACGACTGGAGGAGGGATGTGGCACACCTCTTGACACTTTGTTTTCCAGTCCTGAGGGGCCATGAGCCTAGCACTGCTGTGCTCTGAGGCCAAAAAAAAATCAGCAGAACTACATGAGATTACAGCATTTGGGAGAAGGCTCAAGATTAGTTTAGTGGCTGCTAAATAGTACCCACAACTAATAATTTTGGGTTTATTTGTGCTACATAACTTTAAAATTGTATGTTACCATGGTATCAGAGTATTGTCCATCATGAGAATGCAGTGTTTCAGAAAGAGGGCTTTGGTATTGTGGTTATCACCTGCACAAGTCCTGTAAAAGGGTTCATGTGGCTGAAAAACTGACTTCCATCCAGCAGTTAAATTAGGATTTGGAAATACACAAATGTCAGTTTATTAGTAGGTTCATAATATGATGTAAACACTGATTCATGCCTGAAGTGAGAAGTTATTGTTCCCTTACTTATCTATTCACCTCTTCAACAAGCCCAACGTTTTGGGGAAGCTTAAAAGCTACCCAAAGTCACTCTTTCCTCCGATACGTGCGTTTTACTTTCTGACCTTCCCTGAATAAGCTATCCTTTTAGTGGCCAATTGTTTGAGATGCTGCTTCTGCTGAAACAACTTGTGCCTTGCTGGTGTAGATAAATGATCTCTCGAAGGGTTCATGACTCAGTCTGTAATAAGTGCTCGCATTTTTCCCTTCTCCATGAGTTTCCTCTGTCACAGCATTTTTAGTGCCGGCGATGTAGTTTAATTACATAGTTTTTTGTTTTTTTTTTTTTGGTAGTCATGCAACCAATGTTAAAATATCTGCTCACCTGTGCAGAATTTAGACAAAATAGTGTAAGGATCTGGAGAGGAAAGGCTTTACATCATGTAATTGCTTATCTGGATCGTAGAATATTCTGTATTGATTTAGATATGCCCCTTTATGCCCACATGTTAGTAAAATCGGTAGTTATGAAATGTCCTTTATTTTTCAAAATTGTAATCAGCTATTATAAATTCATTACAAAAAAAAAAAATCTGAAAACACTTTCACAAATGCAATGTGCTTGTCTGTGTTTCTGTTTTAAATTTTAAGATAAGCTATTGAGAAGCTGTATTTAAACTGCTTTGCTTCTTATTAGTACTGAAAAATATACATCAGGGCATCCACAACTGCCCATATTGAATTGCAGTCATACTCCACCTCTTTTAGAATCATAGAATGGTTTGGGTTGGAAGGGACCTTCAAAGGCCATCTAGTCCAACCTCCTGCCGGGAGCAGGGACATCTTCGACTAGATCAGGTTGCTCAGTCAGTTATAGTATTTTCAAATGAGAGGAGGGAATCAATGCTTATTTTTAAACTTAGACTTGACTTTAATTTTTAAAAAGCAGAAAAGCTTTTGTGCTTTTTTCCCATGCCTCAAAGCTTATCTCCATGTCAGAAATACTTCTCGCAGGGCAAACCATCAGGGTTCCTTTTGCAGCCTGTTCATACTGCTTGCAGAGCAGTTAGAGGATGTTTTTTAGATTCTCTTTATGATCATCCTCCTTACATGCTCCCTTGTGCTGGGAGAAGGAGGTTGGGCCTAGAGGAACAATTCCTGGCTCCGCGGCTTCAGGACTCTGGGAGCTGTCCATCCGCCGGACTCGCTCCGGCAGCCGCTGAAACCCATCAGGTCTCTAGCTAGCCTAGCATGAAAACATCAGGGTCCTTACCATGCTACACTTGGCAGACCTAAGGTTGTTTTAATGTTGTTTGTTTAGGTTTTTTAAATTCAATTTTACATTGACTTCCTGAAAATGACTTATTGCAAGTGTTATAAAATGCATAAATACACTTATTCCTGACTCCTAGTTACTAATGAGCTTCCTGTTATCATACTGTTAAATGCCTCATAAGCTAGAACAGAGGGTTTTTTACTGCACAACTGTGGTGCACATATTTTACAGATTTTTAATTTTTTTTTATTTTTTTTTTTAATTTTTTTTTTTTAGGGCCAGAAAAGGCCATTATTACCATCTTACATTCTTCATTAAGTGTGCTAGGGTATTTGGATGTGTATTGATTCCATGCTTCCTTTTTAGCTATAGCTGTCTCTTTTTAAAAATAGATGTAAACTTGGTTTAAAGATTTTGAGTGACAGGGAGCCTGACATGCCTTTTCTTACTATAGTTATATAAAATCTGTTAAACTTGGTGTTCATTGCTAACCTGAACTTATCCAATGTCATTTTCTGACAAATAGATCTAATTATGCCTTTCCTTGTAAAAGAAGGCTGCAGAGCTGTTTACTGTCTGAATTATCTTCCTTTGTAGATACTTGTGATCAGTGCAGATCTTGACCTTCTTTGGGAAGAACAGGATTGGAGTGTCTTGACTTTCTCACAATAAGGCATGTTTTTAGATCTTCAAATCTTTCTCCTAGCTCTGTTCTGGATCCTTTTCTAATTTTTCAAACTTAGTCAAGTGTGAACACTGTGTTCAAGTAATTAGTTTACTAACAACATATACAAAGCAATACTCAATAAGATACTAAGGTAAGACTAAGTTAATCGTACAGTTTGCACTGGAATAGTATGCCAGTGTAGGCTTCAGAAAGCAGGCCTTCAAATTCCTGAGCTACTGCTAGAGTGAGCTGGCTGTACTACTTCCCTAGGTTGAGGGTTTTTTTTACTCTCAGTATTAAGTCATCTCCATGATCCTCTGAACCTGGAGGAGCTGGAAGGGGGTTTTGTTTGTAATACCCTAAATGATGCATAGGCCTTATTTCTTCCTTCCCACCTATTTGTTTTTTAAGTGTTTGATGTTTGTAGAAATGAAATCTGTGTCATTGTCATAATAGGTATTTACATTCAAGTGTGTATGTATATTCTACTTTAATCTCTATGTTTATAATTAAAATGCTAGTTAAAAAGACTGCTGATAATTATATATTTGTTATTCAGAACAGGAGTGTACAAAATTACTGGCATTTAATATGAGGCTGGGACATTATAAATCTAACTAAAATTTTGGATAGTTTTAATAAACTTAATCTATCCTGGATCACTTTGCAATTTTTATAGCTTCTGAAATGCTTTTATCAACAAACATTGGTTGTTTTTTATTGTAACACATTACTGCCTAGAAGATCATCCTAGTTTCTGGTTTTGTGGCCCTGGTAGTATGTACAATATTGCCAAAATAAATGGAAAAAGTAGAGAGGTCTACCATATTCCTTGAAGTCTGGTGATGTTGCAGGTAGCCCTTAAAGTGAATATAAAAGAACTTTATGAGAAAACCCATGCATCATATTGTTGTCTTTGAGATAAAATTAAGCATACAGACATCTCCATTGTCATTTTGATATCCTATAGGGAATTCTAAGGCTTTAAGCTACAGAAGTGTTGGCGTTAATATTTTTCTGCAACTTGTTACATTAAAATAGCTTAGTTTAACTTTGAACTTGCCTGGATCAGGAATTTCTTATTTGGACACTTGTATTCCTAAGTAAAGATGCCCTTTCCTGGTTACGTTACTTTAGCTGCAGGTTAAGTGAAAACAAATGAGCAGCGTTATTCTAGCATGCATCTGTTGAAGTTTAACTATCCCATGTGGAAAAGTCACTGGCAACTAATGCTGTTTTGGAGTGGTAGTCCTATAAAGCTATCAGGTAGCACAGTAACATTCTGCTGTCCATCACTTCTCTAGCTTGTGTTTTTGATGCCAGTCATCTAATGCCCTGCTCTGCTGACCCATCATCAGTCTCACAGGTGAAACATCTGAGCTTGACACCATTTGACAGTCCTAATGACCCTGCTTCTGCCTCTCAATCGCCAATAACATGTACTTTCCCCATGTTATTAAACTACATGAACTTATGAAGTTCAACAAGGCCAAGTGCAAGGTCCTGCACATGGGTCGGGGCAATCCCAAGTATAAATACAGGCTGGGCAGAGAATGGATTGAGAGCAGCCCTGAGGAGAAGGACTTGGGAGTGCTGGTGGACAAGAAGCTCAACATGAGCCAGCAATGCGCCCTTGCGGCCCAGGCGGCCAGCCGCATCCTGGGCTGCATCAAGAGGAGCGTGGCCAGCAGGTCGAGGGAGGTGATTCTCCCCCTCTACTCTGCCCTGGTGAGACCCCACCTGGAGTACTGCGTCCAGTTCTGGAGTCCCCAACATAAGAAGGACATGGACCAGTTGGAGCGAGTCCAGAGGAGGGCCACAAAGATGATAAGAGGGCTGGAGCATCTCTCTTGTGAGGACAGGCTGAGAGAGTTGGGGCTGTTCAGCCTGGAGAAGAGAAGGCTCTGGGGAGACCTGATAGCAGTCTTCCAGTACCTCAAGGGGGCTTATAGGAAAGATGGGGAGGAACTCTTCAGGAGGGCCTGTTGTGATAGGATGAGGGGCAATGGTTTTAAAATAGAAGGAGCAGGTTCAGACTTGATATAAGGAAAAAAAATTCTTAGAGTGAGGGTGGTGGAACACTGGAACAGGTTGCCCAGAGAGGTGGTGGATGCCCCGTCCCTGGAAATATTCAAGGCCAGGTTGGATGGGGCTGTGAGCAACCTGATCTGGTTGGAGGTGTCCCCGCTCCTTGCCAGGGGAGTTGGACTGGATGGCCTTTAAAGGTCCCTTCAAACCCAAACCATTCTATGATTCTGTTAATCACTGCACACGTTTCCCACCATCCCTCATGTTAATTTGGATGGGACACTAGTTCTTCACTGTTCTTACTGTTACTGTTCAGGACTGCATTCTTGGTTGATAGCAGGGTACCTATGTATTTATGCAAGCACAGTTTACAGTATCTGATTATCAGTATGAAATTAAAAAAAAATAAAAAGGCTTTAATCCTGTGATACGTTTATTGTACAGCTTTGTTACAAGAGCTGAATCCACTGTGAATCAGGTCATCATATAAGCACGTTCCTATACCAGTCACTGTTAGGTCTCCAACCTGACAAAGGTGATATGTCAGAAAATAAACATGCAAGAAGGGCAACAGTATAGCTCAGATTTGTCACCTTCATTTTTTATTTGTAATCTCATATGTGTTAGTTGTTGTAGATTTGAGCAGCTTGGGAGGTACTAGGGTAGAGGCCCTCTAAAACAACAGTGAGTCGACTTACTGAACATTTTTTTTAATACCTGGCATAAGATGGCAGCAAACAAAATATTATGATGAAAAAATAAAGAATGTAGCAGGGTTTTTGCCATTGCTGCGCCTGTATTCTCTTCAACAGTCCACCCCAAACCAAAATGCTCTGTTCCTCTGGAGAGGGACAAAAATTCTTTTTTTTTTTTTTTTTGTCTCTGTGATATTCCCTGGAATGTATCCGCTTAGAGGCAAGGATCTCTGGCACTGTGCAGTTAGGACTTAGATACAGGGCAGCCACAAGAAAAGGAATTTTCAGACCTTTGGAGTCAGAAATGTTCTTGGAGCCAGAGTTCCAAAGAGAAGCTGAAGGAGGGACCAGGGAAAGTGAGGAGGAGAAGAGGATACGATGCAAGAGGTAGTGTTTGCAATAGTGGAACATAACTGGAAGGATAAAGTTGATTTGAGAGAAAAACATGAATCTGTGGAAGCATTGTCGTACAGAAATATCTTTCCCCTCTGCTAATGCAGTTGCTTCAAACAGCTCATTCTTAGAGAGACATTTGAAAATTCCAGAGCGTGAAAATGGTGATCAGGCCCAGTTTTGTCCTTCCTGGCCCCAAAGCACTGCAGAAGTCCTATAGATGCAGTGGAAGGGCAGCAGTGAAATTTTGATGGACGCATTACACAGTTTGAACAGTTAAAGCCATCTAAGGATCCCGTCTCCATTTACAATATCTATCTGACATAAGGAGGTTCCACCAGGGGGCAACTAACTGTCCATCTCCCTACTTGTGAGCCAAGCTTAGAGAGCATGAACTACTGCTTTAATGGAAATTTTTGACATTGAAGAATTTTCAATTGGTAGAAATAATTAAAAAAAAAAAAAGTTCATTACAGTTTCCTTGTCAGTTGTATAATATATTTGCAACTGCATCAAACAAGCAGACGCATGGAAGTATGTATGTATGGACATAAAGCTTGTTCAGAACTTGCTGTGTTAAAGAAAAGTACATAGTATTATCGGAAGCTGTTTTGTAGTTGTGAAACTAAAGGAAAAAGAAATGAACACACTTTCAAGATTTATTGGGTAATAAACATGTAATGCTATACTTGCTATACTTAGTGCCATGGAGGACACACTGGATTTACTCAGTCAGCAGTGAAAGTTTTAATATTAAATTCCACTTTGTGCCTAAGAATTAATTAAGAATGAGTAGATCCTGCATAGATTGTATGGTTTGAAATACCTTATGATTTATATGGACTTTTTGATATATTGCAGGTTCTTCAGCAAAAGCACTTGTGAGCTTGAAAGGTAAGAAATTAATGTGTTATTTACTTGTACGCAATCTGACTTTCAGGTGTACTTAGTTTCTGACTTCAAAAAGTTCAAGAAAATAACACTACGGAAGATTTTTTTGTTGTTGAAATATGATTGATTTTAATGTGGATATTTGTTAGTTCTACAGACTAATAATCTTGGATGGTTGAAGCTACATATGTTGCGGTATATTTAGACACTGCTCTTCTGGGTGAAATTCCTGAAATGTGTTTTTTCTTCTTAAGTACTGCATAGGTGTCAAGTTTGATGAGAAGATTGAGGTAATCTTTCCTCTCTTGAGTCTGAGATAGGAGAAGGATTCTTAGCAAGACCTATACATGTGACAAAATTTGTTAGGAAGGAATTTCACAATCTCATTGTGTTTTCTGGCAGCAAGTTGTGGGCTAAATAAAAAATATTTCTTGTATCTTTTTCTTTGAAATTGTCTTCACAAACATTCATACAAATTTTGAATACTCAATCAACAATTAAAAGTTTCTTTATTATAAGGCTTCTATTACAGAACGAATAAGACATGGTCTGTTGAGTATGTTGTAACTAATATAGATTTACTTTAATAAAATTTTATTTACTTGTTGGTGTGCATCCACTTAATCACTTTTTAGAACCAGAAGGTGGCCAGATCTTGTAGAGCCTTACCTTCTGGAGGTCCTTTCCAACCTTAAAGATCCTATGATTCTCCTAGTTTCAGTTACAGCCACGGTACAGTTGTCTAGATGTCTGTCAACATGGCAGTGGAAGTAGCTGATTCCAGCAAAAGAGTTTTCAGAAATCTAAATGTTGTCAGGAGTAAAAAATGTTTTGTTCATGTTTCTCATTGTACTGAAAATATTTTTCAAATTTTTTTTAATTAGTGTTCAGAACAATTTAATAAAAATACTGAAATCTAAAATCCACTTGTAGTTGAATCCAAAGAAGATGTTGCAAGTAACAAAAATGTTAATAGTTGATGATGTTATACTAGCTTTTGGATAGGAGTTACGTTAAAACATACGTATATGCATGTGTATATTAATGACATGATTTCTTCACAACAGAGGGAAGTTTATCCAGTTCATGGAATGAAAAGTATAATTCTCTGCAGAAAACACCCATCTGGAAAAGCAAGAATGCTGGTTCTGCTGGGGAAATGGTAAGAAGCAATAAAAAGACAACTTCAGGATTGGTAGAATACCATATAGTGGATCAAAAAATTTACCTGAGACTTATAGTTTCATAATTCCAGAATGCTAAACTATGTCCTTCACAAGCAGTCTAGACAGTTTAAATATGAGATTAAAACATATTTTATAAATGAATAATCAAACAAATTAAATTACTGACCTTGTTCAAGATAGCTCTTAATGGTTTCCTTTTGTTGTGTGTGGGGGTTTTTTTTGGGTTTTTTTTTTTTTTGTAAAGCAAGTGCTATGTGAAATGTTTCTACTGTATCTACCACCCTGAACTTAGGAATTGCCATTTCTGATCAACTATTTGTTTTATCTCTTGAAATATCTCATTTCTAATTATGACTGAGAACTGATGCATAAAGAAGAGGAAGGGAAAATGTCATAATGCACTTCCACCATTGTGCCTTCTGAAGTGCAGATTTTAATAAAAAAGGAATGTCAGTGAAATGTCATGCAGTATTCTGAGAGGCTTCATAGGAGACCTTACATTAAAGAACAACCTTGGGATGGGGGAGTGAAAGGTAATGAGCCTGCACCCTCCAAGGGCATGTGTCTAGTGTTTGGATTGACCATTTCCCTCTCTCTTTTTGAAATATTCCATTGCTGTTTCTTTCTCTGTTGTGTCAAATTCAAGCTTTTCTTGACTATTTTCGACCTCCTCTACCTTACTGAATTATGTGGTTTTGGTTTGGTTTTGCTCCCAGCTATATTGCGCCCAGTGCCTTGCTTGTCTACACCTGTAGTGCTCTTTTTGCTACCTTCTGGAGAGTAGATGAAATACTGTCTCAATTGCTAGGCAGATCTTTCTCCCATACTCTTCTGGTGCCACCTCCTTCTACAGTGATTGTGAACAGCTTGCCAACTATCACCTAGTTTTTATTCAAATCATTATTTTTTGTGAACTGTTTGTTTATTGTAAGGGAAACATTATGTTTGAAAACTATTGCACTTGCCTGCTCTGTACATAATCAAAATATCTGGACAGCATCCAGTAGTGCATTAAACAATGTGACTAACAGCTTGTTATGTGGTCTTCTCCCTGTAGAGAGAAACTTACGCAGAGAAGGTATTTATTTTGGTAGGATTCACACAGATATATATACACACGTGTTGCTATGGTTGTGCTAGAGAACATAAGGTCTGTAAAATGCAGTGCCAGACAGTGACCAGAACTTTGCGATGGCCCTTAGTTCCTGCAGGAGTTCATGTTGCAGTTTTCAGCTGTTCCCCGGGAACGCTCATCTTCTCACAGAAACAAGCCTCACCTGTAACACACGTGCTAGATTGCATGTGCTAAAGATCCGAAGTCACTAGCCATAGTATTTGTAAAAAACTTTGTCAATCTTTTGGTATGCTGGCTGTAGATATTAAAAATAAGGAGTAAAACTTTGATTGTAGCTCGATATGCTGTAGAAAACTGGGAGAAAGATCAGAGGATAGTCTGATATGTTAGCAGTGTCCTATGTTGCTGAGATGTAATGTAGTCTTCTGTACTAGTTTGAGTTCCCTGAACACTGGCAATTTTGCAGATATGTTGTACTGTTGGTTGAAAATCTTCCCAAAAATCCCTGACCTATTTAGCTAATGTGGATGGTACCTCTTTGTGATGCTTGTTATTTTATTCTTGTGTGAGGCACCAGCAATCCAGACTGATAAAACACTTATCATTTTGGATGTTCCTTGGAATAGAATTCGGCAGCTTCTGTTGATGGTTTTAAAACAGTTGTCTTGATCTGGATCATAGCCTTAGCATAAGGTTGAAGGAACTCTTTTGTCTAGATTGCATTAGCATTTGTGTTTCTGTGTTGGCACATGCTTTTCATCTGATATAGTGTCAGAAAATCAAGAACTATACAGACATTTGGGAGAAAAATGTTGTTCTGGAATGAGCATCTCAAATGTCAAGACTAAAATATAGTTGCAAATACTCAATAGGAACCTGACTCTTCATCCTGTGGGCAGAATGCTGTGATTAAAAAGTCCTGGAGTTCTGTGATGTAAGAGGTTTTTTTTTTTTTATTATTGGAACAGGATTGTGGATTTGTTTTCTTGCTGAAAAGTTAGAATAGTTCTGACCTTTCTTTTTTAGGGTGATGGTTTGTCAGGAACAGCAGAGAAGTTATAAAAGCATATAAAGACATTGTAATTTAAATTTAAAATTGTTTTTAAGGTTTAGCGAATGGGAAGAGGTGAAGAGAAGAACTTGATGTATCTAGGTGAAGAGAGAAAAACAACGTCCATAAAAATTAATACGACAAACTAATTACTATGTTAATATGATGCAGGCACTATTTGGTTACCTTGCCCAACATATGGTTCCTCTGTTCAGTGTGTGTCTCTTCTGCTTTGTAACATCTACAAGGAATGGACTTTTTCTTCTGTGTGCTGAATGTGCTTAGGTGTCTAGCACATACAGGGTGCTACCGTTACTTAAAAACACTTGTGTAGTTATATTTACAAAATATATATAATTTGGAGTAGGAAAGGCACATTTCCCTGGAAAGCTCCAGTTGTTCTCATGGCATGGGACAGACAGTTTTGTTTTGGTTTTTTTTGCTGCTGCTAATTAATTTAATAGAGAATATCTCTTTTCAGACAGATACTTTAATCAATAATAAGCTTATTAAATGTCTTGCTTAAGTGTAAATGCTTGTTAGTGAAGTTTTATTCCACTTTGTTGATTTATTTTGTTTCTGCTTCCTATTAAGGGCTTATCTCTGTCATCAGTATTCTTCACATTACGGGTGTTACAGATTTCATACCCATATCAATTTGTAGCACTTTCACCATCTGTACTGAAAGAAGTGAAATCTGCATGTGTTCTGCCTTTACTTACCTTTGTAAACGCTTTAAAGTCCAAGGAAAACCACAGGGTGCGGTCTTGGGGTTCCGTAAAGGAGACACATTTCAGTTGTGGCTGGCTCCTGTGCTGGGCCACAAAGTCTTCTCAGAAAGAAAAGCTGCTTGCTCTCAGCAACTAACAACCAGTCACAGGTTACTCTTTTGTCCATTTAATCTCTTTTTGAGAGCACAAGTTTTTTTTGTCATAGGGTAAAATATTGAGGAATAACTAAGTGGAAGTATTTTTTTCATGGTACATACTTGCAATATGGTTTCTTGTTTTCCATCAGCCTTCTAATTCTCTTTGAGCTGTAACATCTTAGCACACAAGTAAATTTTAGTTAGCATAAATTCTAAATTCTTCTCTCTTCTGATATTGTCACATAAGTTAATCAAGATTTAGTTTCTTCAGACTTCAGTTTCTTAGCACTTTGCATTGTAAGCACTTCCAGTGAGTTAAAAAAAAACAAACACAAAACACTTTATTAGACTCGTAATAAATCCTTCGAAAAAAAAATCATATCCAGCTAATGTTTTTACTGAGAACGTACCAAAACAAATATGCAGTTTGAATAAACTTCTTTGTGGCCCAAAATTCAGAACAAACTGTTTAACAGATGTGCTTATAACGAAAGCAAGGACTATTTTAAGCTTAGATACACAAGTGTTTAGACACCTAACTCCTCTGGAAACAAGTGGGACTTAGGTTCTAAATACTTCTGTGGAACTGGGCCAGCAGTATAGTAATGGGTTATAGTTAGCATTGGAAGGCCTGGAATCTTAAATTCGTTCTTCTCTCAGCCCTTAGATCCCTAACTGCTAGGAGGTACTATTTGTGTACCTTGTGCCTTAAAACCAATAGGTGGCAAGAGAAAAGGCATTCCATTTCTCTCACTGTGAATTCTGTGCATGAACAGAGAAATCGGATTTTTATTTTTTTTTCCTTGTAATTCATTCTTAATTTTGATACATGCAGCCCTTCAGAAATTCAAAACGGAGTCGACTCTTCTGTGAAGAAGATGACAGACAAATAAACACAAGGTCGCCCAAAAGAAATCAGAAGGTTGCGATGGTTCCACAGGTACCTACGTGTATGCAGATATTTTTACCAAAAAGGACAACGAGCCTATCTGTGTTAGTTGAAAATTAGAATACATTTGCTCTTCAAGTTGCATTATCAATTTATGAATATTCTTGTGAAGATAGCTGTTGCTAGGAGTAAGCTACAATTCAAAACAGATTTATAATTTTCTTCCTCACAACTGGGTTCCTCCGTTTATTTATGGGCGTACCTGTTCTTTTTGATCCTGGACATAAGCATACAGAGCTAGAAAGCATTCCAGACTAATTGCCCATCTTGCTTCCACAAACAATCATATACTGTAGTCTGCATAAATTTATTCAGCTTCAGTTAAAAACTGACTAGGTTTCTTGTACTGACTACATCATTTAGAAGGCTTCTATAGAACTTAATGTATTCCAGCAGTTAGGAACTTGCTCTAGACTTGTAGCCTAAATGTATTCATGGCTGTCTAGACCTTCTTGATCCTGTAATGATAATGTCCTCCAATTCAAACAGCTTGTTTTTCTACTCCACTTGACTGTCTGCTCCTTGATATAGCAGGAAAAAGCAGCTGTAATTTCTCTTAGTCTTTATTTGCTGTGTTAGACAGGACAACCTGTCTTAGTCTCAAAGAATTGGCTCTCCAGTACCTTTGTCATCCAGATCACTTCTCTGTACCATCACCTTATGAGTCTGCATTCACCACACTGAAAAATTTGAATACCAGGCTTATTTGCCTTCTGAACTGTACTGTGCAATGTCAAATAGGAAAGACTTAGTTGTCATTTTTCTGGGGCTGTTTTGTCAGAGATGAGGATCATGACATTTCTCTCCGTTCATTACCATGATTTCTTAACAGTAGAAGGGCCTGGATAATGTTCTAAGCCCAATTGCTTTGTACTTAAATGTCTGGTTCAGGAGGTCCTGTGTTGCCTAGAGAAACATTTGTGAGGCACTGCAGCTGCTGTAGCTCACAATCTTGCTGGCCTGCTAGACTTTGTTTCCTGGAGTTCCAGTGGAGGAAAGGGGACCTGTGTCTAGAGGTAGTGGTTAAGCATAGCAGGAGCCAGGAAGGTGCCTACCTTATGCTTTATCCTATTATTGCTGCTACTAAAGGTCAAAATACTTTTGAGCATTTGGGGAAGGATAACAACTGATTATGGTATAGGACCCAGTTAAACTAAGGTTCTCAAAAAGCTGTTATTTTTTGCAAATAATTTTTTCTTTCTGTCAGTTGAGAAAGCCATCCTTGGAACAAAATTACAGAATTATTTTTCTACAGTCTTGTTTAAATGCAGTTCTATGTATTATGCATGCAGTCTAAGACAGTGTCTTTTCTGCAGTTTATAAAATAGCTCTCAAATGTAATTAAAACTTGATTGCCTATGTCCATGCTAGTTACTCTTGCAGTTTTCTAAAAAGCAGACACTCTGCTCAAAGCCTTGGCTGTATTACATTCCTGGGTTAGCTTCAGCCTCAGTTTAAGAAGAATTAGCAAGAGTAGAAGCAGTAGTGCAAATGAGACAGGTGGTGTTGGTGCCCTCTGAGCCGCAATGTTGCATATGCTTACTTGAGACAATGTTTAGTGGTGCCTCAGACTTTTGAAGTCTGTGTGTACTTCAGTGCCATGCTATTGTTACCAATAATGTAGTTTCAGTGTTGGAAAATGTTTCTGTTAGAAGAGCTTTGTATAGAGCTAATTTGTTGCATTGATCCTGCTAGAGTTTGCCATCTGTTATGTTTGATTGCATTGCTGATGTAACGCAGTAAGGATTATTACAGATCTGCAACAAAAAAATGTCATGAAACAGCATGTGCGATTAAAATGTAACAATTATTAATGTGCAAAACTTTATCAAGAAAATATAGTTTAATTATTTGAATATTGACAATGTTAGACTGTGTTTAACTGTTTATTTTATTTTACTACATAGAAGTTTAATACAACAATGCCAACGCCAGACAAGAAAGCATCACAGAAGATTGGTTTACGGCTTCGTAACCTGCTCAAACTTCCCAAAGCTCATAAGTGGTGCATATATGAATGGTTCTATTCAAATATAGATAAGTATGTTTATTTTATACAATTATCTCTTATTAGTATAGGAACAACAAGTCATTTTATGAAATTGAGCTGCAAATTTCCGTATATTTGTTAGATACTCCAAAGTTCACTCTTAAATTATTAGTTATTGATTTGTATTGTTTTGGGTTGTTGTTTGGGGTTGGTTTTTTTTTGTTTGTTTGTTTTTTATAATGAGCAACCTACTTGGGGTAGTTCCTTGGGTAGTCTTTTATGGAAAGTCTTCCTTCATGGAAATAACTTTCTTTTTATCACTTCTGCCTCTACCAGATAAAATATTTTATTAATAATATTTTCAGCATCTTAAGCATGACGTTATCAGAACTCTTAGACTTTTTTGAACTCATGGATCAGTGTTACACGTGGGGGATGGAGGAGACTGCTTCTTCGTAAGGTGCTGCTTCCCTGAAGGGTGTAAATGTTGATTTTTGGATGTTTCTTCCCCATTATCCTGTTTTTAGTGTGATCACTAACAGAGCTCCAAGTTGAGACTATTCAGCTGTTGTCTAGATATCAGCGTCCTTCTTGGATCTCCTAATCTGTCTCCTAGATTGTTTCTGCAATTTGTGCCATGGAGTCTTTGGCACTTGTTCTCTTAACCTCGCTAGCAAAGTGGTGTGAATTGTTTGAAAGAACCATTCTAATTTAGTCGTGAAAAAGTAAACATTCTAAAATCTAAAAATCATTATGATGAATAGAGTCTTAAAAATCTGCACTGATGGAGTAACATATGAAACACTAGTATTTAATATTCTAAAGAATGTCTTCAGAGTTAACAAGCTTTATTTTCCAGAATTTATTCATAACAAAGTAATTACTGTTTTTCCATCCTATTTTAATCACGATTGCTGTGCCTGTTTTCCTTAACTGAGAAGGCAGTCATAGCAACAGAAAAACATTTTAGAATATGTGCATCACAAGCAGAAAAATTACATGTCCATTTTTGTTAGATTTAAATTCATCATCTGTAGGATGTAATTTCTTTGAAAGAAGTAGTATTTACATGCCTTTTTCCCCTCCTTATTTGAAGAAAAAAAAAAAAACAACAACCAAAAACCAACAAAGAACCCAAACCCTACTTAGTAGTAGTAGTAATTTTAATGTTACTTTTATAATTATGATTTTTACAACAGTCCAAGAACTTTTAGTTTATTCTCAAATAACAGCGTGTGGAACTTTTAAGTCTGTCAGTAGAGTAGAATTTCAGTTTAGCAGGTAATTCTAAAAACCTCTTTGATAGTTATCAATGTATGCTTGTAATGCTAGTAAGATATGAGTCATGTTAAGATATTATAACATAGTTCACTATGAAATTACATATCTTTGGAAGAAAAACTTTGATGTATGGTTTTTTGAGTGATAAGATCTAGACTTAATGAGAAGCTTAAAAATGTTGAAAGCATAGAGCCAACTGTCAACTGACAAAATATGGCTCACTATACAAGTCTCAAAATATTTTAATTGAATTTTCTCATCTGAAATTGAAATCATCAATTTAAATGCCATGTCTACTATAAGTTTTTGAAATATTTTAATCTCTATAACTATCATCTGCGGTTATTAGGTTATTGAAGCTGTTTCAGCTGGATTCTCTCTATGCTACTGCAGAGGACTGTTTTCCATAAAATCCCATTGAATTCTAACACACAGAGACTTCTAAAGAGCTTCTTAGTTCTATGGTGATCATAGGCCCTTAGAACCAGAGGCAGCTGTAGCTTGCTTACACCATTTCCCAGAGCTTCCAATGTTGTGGATGTTGTGGGTTTACAGTTTGCCTGCTTAGGGACAACTGATAGTAAAAAAGAATCAAATACAGATTCTCTTTCTCAAAAAAAATCCCCAAACAGTTGTTCTTTACACAGATATCTTATGTTAGCAACAGTAAATCTGGATAAAATAAAACAATTTATACACTTTCTTGTTGTGTTTCCTGAGCCTTATTGATTGTCCTTCATGGTTTCCTTTTCACTTCATGCCACAGCTGCAGATCCTTCTACTGCAAAAATATTCTCTTCCATTCTTGCTCCTTATCTCTGTGCACCTTCCCTCTCTCCTGCCACCCCATGCAGTCATTTGAAAGCAGTGTTGCTTCCAAGATCCTCTTTGTTCTGTGCTTGGGGATATTCCCCTCTAAACCCCAGTGCCCTGCAGAGAGTGGAGAAAAGTGGCTTTCTCTAGCATGCAGTTATTCTTTTGTTCTCACCAGGTGAGATCTCTTTCAGTTACACATAGTCTTTAATGATTAACCTGCTATTAGGTGGGCTTTCCCATTGCTGCTCCCTTGTCTCTTCAGCCCAAGAAAGACGTGGTAAAGTAAAAGGCAGTCATAAAACATAGAGATACAGACAGATCATAGCATCAAAAAGAAATTTATAAGTTGTGTAGGTAGGTTTTCTGAAATGTCACTTCTGTAATACTGATCCTCTGCTTCATCATGGAGCAATGGTATAGTATAATAAAAGTCTCACCTGTATAGCTGTAGAGAATGAGAAGTTGGCTCAATTTCCTGTGTTTTGGAACCCTCTGTTGAGAATCTCGTTTATAATTGGATGAATTTATGAAAAAGGTCCTGTCTTTGTCAGTAACACATTGTCCCTTCCTTTTTTTCTCAATACCTCACCATATCTTTATGGTTTCCTTCAGTGTGTTGCAGTGTCCTCATGACACTGCATTGGCTTTGCTGAAGTTTCATTTGGTGCCTTTATATAAGTTACAAAGCAGGATGAATACATATTCCCTGTAGTAACAAGAGAGAGGAATGTTTTTAAACATCACTGATAGTAAGGCTCACATAGACAAATACTTCCGGAAACTTTCTGTCTTTGTTTTCAGTTGAATTTATTGGAGGTTAAATTTGTCTGTTGGATAGGAGTGTCTTGTTTATTGGACTAATTTATACTTTTTGGGTTTAATGTATTTCTTATGATGGATTTTTTTTTTTTTTTCCTTTGGAATCTCGTAAAAAAAAGTATCCTAAGTTTAGTTAACAGAAAAACAATTATGTTTCGACAGACCGCTATTTGAAGGAGATAACGACTTCTGTATATGCCTGAAAGAATCTTTCCCAAATTTGAAAACCAGAAAATTGACAAGAGTAGAGTGGGGGAAAATCAGACGATTAATGGGAAAACCACGGAGGTAATCTTTTTCCTTTCTTTCTTTTCAACTAATAACTATGTGTAGTGTTGACATTACTGGAACTCTTACTTCTAAAATAATTTTGCACGCAGTTAGTAAAGCAAAATAATAGCTGAGAGTAGGAAAACATTTTATTGAAAAGGTGTTCTCTGAGCACACACCCTGTGCCTCTGCACACTCTGTTCCTTATATGCGTGTGTCCAGTCCATATAGTTCTCATGAGTTCCTCTGTCATCATGCTTCCCACTGAGAAGGGGACTGGTGTGTTTGGAGGCTGAATAATCACTTATTCTTACTCATTTTACTTTTGCCAAAAGTGGGTACCACTGTAGAAGAGCTTGCCTCATTCAGCAGTCTATTGGACCAGATATAAGTTGCTATGTCTTTTTTTGGTTTTTGTTTGTTTGGTGGTTGGTTTTTTTTGGGGGGTGGTGTTTATTTTTATTTGGGTTTTGTTGTTAAGCTACCATATAATTTGGGGTTTTTTTTAAGAGATACCCATCCCTAAGGAACCACAGGTCTAAATGGGCAGGAAGTTGTTTTATCTGAATTCTGCTGTACACTTATTTGACTGGATAGAGAATCTGATTTAGTTTAACACAAAGTTTAGGATATCTTGCTTTTTATCAACCTAAAATAAGTACTCTTGCTTTTCTTTTCTTTATTAATTTAAAAATCCCGTTTATTGGTAGTCTCTTTAAAGACCTGCAGAGTGGTATATACTTGGTTCTAAAAAATTTTGAATTGCTCTAATTTGAATGCTTTTTCAAGATAATTTGAATCTACCTCTAGAGCAAAGCTTTTTGATATTACTGTTCTGTTAGAAATCTATTGTCTGTCCTCATGTTATGCAAGTAAGCTAAGACCATGTCAATATCAATATTTCCCCTTCGGGGAGGAGAAAAATAAGACATTTTGCATCCACAGTGTTGATGGCAGAGGATAATAGTGGCTCTGTGTGATAGCTGTGCACATGATTGTTGTCTCTTTTTAAATTTTGTTTTAAATATATTGTAATATTTTTCTTATGTCTGATGCTACTTAAAACATCCTATCACACTATGAGCACTGTGGTTGACTGGCACAACAGTATCCTTCATGGGAACCTGCAGAGCTTGTAAGATTCCACTAGGTTGTGGGGAAAGATATGTTCCAAGAAAAGGAAGAGGGTAATAGCATTGTGTACTCTGTATAAACTTCACTGGGGTTGTGAAATAGCAATGGATATTATTTAAGCTCAGATATGCTTGTCCTGCAACTGTATGACAGTGATGATTCCTCTGTTAGTTTACACCTTTATGACTCAGGTAGAAACTGAAAAGAATGTTCAGTCTCTTAAAAAGCCTCTGTAGAAAAATAATGAGGTTGCAGTGTGTTCTGTATCGGAGTTTACATCTTCATTTTTTTCATAGGAATGGCACGAAGGTGGGATGACCTTTACTGAATACATATGAGGGGCTTGGGTTTGAGGTTTCCTGTAATGGAAGGCATAAGTACATTGCAAATCCTTTCTACCTTCATGCCCTACAGCATTCAGAGCAGAGACTTTTTAAGGACATCTGAAATAGTAATAAAACAGTAGTTGCTGTTGTAGGGACCTCCAAGGTCAGTGATTAGTATATTAGCACTTGAATTTGTTTTTCTAAGAGCGCAGGTCAAAGAACATCAGGCAATATCTGATGTTCCTCATGCAAGACCCTGGACATGATCAGAAGGACAATGATTAAAGTGTATGTTGCCTTTTTTAAAATATTTTTTTTTTTTGGCTTGCTGTGATTATGGTGATTGGAAAGCCTACTAAAGCAACCTTCAGTACAGTGCATTACTGCAAATACCTGACAGAAATACATCACAGCTTCAGTTCATTCTTGTTTGGTTTTTTTTGTTGTGTTTTGTTGTGTTTTGGTTTTTTGGGGTTTTTTTGGTTTTTTTTTTTTTAATGCCTTGCTTAGGACTAAGATCTCGTTGTGTTAACACTGTACACACTGGAAAACAGATAGACTATGCCCCATATAATTTAGAAACCATGTATAAGATAAAAGGCAAATGATGTATAAATATAGCCAAGCGAGTGTGAAACTGCTGGTAAGTAAAAAAGAAAGTGTTTTCAGCACCCTGGCAGCTTAGTTCTTAATGATCTTCTCATATACATTGCAAGGAAGATACAAATGGAGAATAGTGAAATGGCTTTGTGGAACTTTCCGAGTGAGGGGTATACAGAAGAAAATGTATGTGTTTATTTTGCATATGTTAAGAAAGTAGTAGAAGCAGACTTGGAAATAGGAGCTGACTGCTCAGTATTGAGTGGGAGATAAATAACTGAGGATGATCTCGAAGGGATTTAAAACAGAAAATAATTTGCAGTATAGAAGGGGAAACCAGTGGAGGAGTTGTCAGTGTCTTCTAAAATAACCTTGTAAAACAGGACTTTTTATTGATCAGTAATCAATATATAAATATGAGTTCCACAGAAAATGTTTAAATTGCATTTGACCGCAGTAAAGCAATTAACAGAGGTAGTAAATTATTTGATAAATAACTGCTTCTGCAATTAAGCAGACCTACAATAGCATATGTACTCCCTTTTTTAAATTACTTCTTTCATTGACACAAGAATGATAAAACTTTTTTTTTTTTTAATAAGGAATGAGAGATAAGATCGAGTCCTTAGTGTCTTTATGCTTTCAGTGTCTCACTCATACATCATGCCTCTTCAGTAGGTTAAAAGTGAAAAATGAATAAAACCAAGTAAGGGCCTTGGGAGTAAGTCTTTCATCTTTTAGATTACTTTTTAAGACATACACACACTCCCTCCAGATGGAGGATGTGACTGCTAGAGATTGTGATTTTACACAATAGCCAAAGTTCAAACAAATGTATACTTTTACTGTGATCAATCTCAGAACAATTCATCTGCAGAATAGAGATTTTTGTGGCTGAGTTTTGCTTGTATCTGTGCAGAGTACAAGAGACAGAGAAGTACCCTTTTATGTTCTGAGTCTGGTGCCCTTTCGTACTAAGTTAGTTTAATTTAGCTAATGAGCACACATGAAAGGGATCTACTATGTGTCAGTAAGTGATGGCAGCCGGGGACCTCACAGTAAGTCCTCCTTACATGCACTGGTATTCAGAGTACACTGGATATGGGACCTGCTTTAGCTTTGTTGTGACACCAGGTGTATCTCTATAAGCAGAAAAAGTCCTGAAAAGTTGTACTCTTCTGATACACTAATGCAAACATCTAGCATTACTGAGTATTGTTTTTAAATAAACTTATTTTAGGAATGATAATTCTGGGGAGTAAGACTGTCTAAATCTGTTCAACAAAATCCTTTTCTCTTGAGCACTTCACCCTAAGCTTTTTTATTTTCCCTCACTGATTTGTAAACTATGCCTATTTATTTGATATGTTTTCACATATGTATGTTTTCAGTGCTTAAATATATTTTTATCTAATTGTGTTATAGGTGTTCCTCTGCTTTCTTTGAGGAAGAGAGATCAGCGTTAAAACAGAAACGGCAGAAAATAAGACTTTTGCAGCAGCGGAAAGTTGCAGATATTTCACAGTTCAAAGATCTTCCAGAAGAAATTCCATTACCGCTTGTAATAGGAACAAAAGTTACAGGTAACTTCTTAAAAAAAAACAAACAAATAAAACAGCCAAGTGTTTTGCAAAGATTTTAGTAAACCATAATATACTTAGTGCATATAGTTAAAATAAATTTAAAACATCAAAAGTTATATGCTTTCATTGTTAGTTTATTGAGAAGGTGCTTGTGAGGATTAACCAGTATTTTTAAAACAGTGATATGGTTTTGAGGTACAAACTTAGTATGGCTTATTATTTCTGCTGTTCAAATGGTACATTTTTTTGTAATGTCTAGTATATCTAACAAGTCTTGGATAGAGAGGTGCTTAAATGCAGAAAACTGAGTGCCGTCTGAAAGCTTAAAATCTAACCCAGTATAAAACTTACGCTTTATTTTTCCATAAATATAAAAATACCTGTTTTGGAACAGATACACAATTGTTACTGCAGTGTAGTTGGACATGTATGATAAACATGACATTGTCTTACTGAAAAAACTTACGTATAACTGAGGAAGGAATATTGTTAAGCGTTCCAGAAGTTTTGTCTAATTTTATAAAAACTTGAATTCCTCCATCCTATTTGTGATCCAGATGCTTTTCACTTAAGCATGGTATCTCCCACTGAAGCCACTACTGTTCATTGCTTTTTGCGTTCTTCAGCAGCACTGCCCTTAATTCTTGCTGAAGAGCAGGCATGCACAACACTGCCTCTCCTCGCTCTGCTAGAGCTGTATCCTTGAGCTGCGTTCCTCATTGTCTTTTGCTAAATATGCAGTCATCAGTGGAAGTGATCAAAGACAAATGGTATGCAAAATGATCCGGAAATTGACTTTTGCCTGCAAAATTTGTCTGCCAGAAAATACTGGGTATTAAATAGTGTTTTACTTAGACATGAGTGTAGTGCTAAGGATTTGGGAAATATTTGACTTGCAAAGATAAATTTGACAAAAATTTGGGTAGTATTTCTATTGCATACAATTATTTTTCTGGGTTTACTTTTTTTTTCACTTAATATGCGTGGTTTAAATGTACGTATAAAGGGTTACTTGCAAAAGCTGTATTAAGTCTATTTTTCTCAATGATATCAGAACATTCTAATGTTTGGTTTGTTGTTGGTTGTTTGTTTTTTAAGCACGTTTGCGAGGTGTCCATGATGGACTATTCACTGGACAAATAGACGCTGTAGACACTCTTAATGCTACATACAGAGTGACTTTTGACAGGGCAGGTCTTGGAACACACACAGTCCCAGATTATGAAGTCCTTGTAAGTATTAATGACACATTATTAAAATAGCTGTAACAAAAAATAAAATCAAATAAAAATTCTACAATAGTATGCTTTAATTAAAAAAAAAAAAAAAAAAAAAATTAAAAAATATTACATCCAGGTGGTATTGTCATAAAGTAGAAATAAGTATGACGGACGCATGGAAAATTCCAGGGGAATGAGTTTCTACTTTTTGTGGTTTTATAGAACAGAATAACCCTCTATGATAAGAACATAATGGCTTGGGATGGAATAATTTACTAGACCTACTAGGTTACTATAATAGCCTGAGCTTAATATTAAGAAGTATAACAAGTAGTATAAGATCTCAAGGAAAATTCTGCTATGGAATCCTGGCAGGATTTGCAGAAAATGTTCAAAACCTGGCCCTTTGTAATTTGCCAAAGTCTGGAAAGGCCTTTGATAGTTGCAAGCAAGTAGTATGAGTTGATTGAACCTCATTTTGAAACTGCTTGTGGTAATGAAGCTACCTGTGGGGATGTTGCTTTGGTCAAACAATTTGGTATTATTTCGTAGCTCATAGGCCTTTGTACCAGTTTATGAGCTCCAGGTGTTGTTCCTGCCAAACAGTCCGACCTAGACTGCAAGCTTTTCTGAAGACTTCATGTTCTTTTGTAACTTCCGTAGTGCTGAATCTACTAAGGGCTCATAATTTGTCTAAGAACTAGTCTTTGTCATGGTCTGAGTTTGAAGCCTCTGCTGAACTCCTCCTGTTCAGTCACGATTTGAAGGCAACTTGCCAATAGAATTTTTGGAAATATTATTTCAGATTTTTATTTGATGTGATGCCATAACACTTTGAAAACTCCAGCAAATGGAATATGATTTTGAAGCTCCTGCTAGCCCAAAAGCAAAACATTGATTATTTTTTTTTTTTTTTTTTTTTTTTTTTTTTTTTTTATGTTGTTGGGTTTGGGACATGGATAGGCATGGTGAGTATAGATTCCAGAAATAAATTGTGTATTCCAACAAGTGTGTAAAATTAATTAATCTGACAGATGAAGTATACCCTTCCATTTCCTGTCTTACAGAGTAACGAGCCTCACGAAACCATGCCAATTGCTGCCTTTGGTCAGAAACAACGGCCTTCGAGGTTCTTTATGACCCCTCCCCGATTGCCTTATACACCTTCACTCCAGTCTCCAATTACAGTAAGCTACTTTTTCATGTAATATTAATCACTGAAATATTTTCTGATACATGTTGAAGCTGTTACCTTAAACAGTTTTTTAGATTTTCTGAGGTTTTCAGCAAGATAAAAATTTTAGCAAATCTCTCTAAAAATAAGCTATTAAATTAAATGTTCTTTCTTGTGTAGGACAGTGATCCTTTATTAGGACAATCTTCATGGAAAAACAAAATTTCAGGCACAGATACTGAAACACTAGGAGGCTTCCCAGTAGAATTCCTCATCCAAGTGGTAAGAGTTAACTTCAACTCATAATTTTGTATGTTGTCCTTTTGTGTTTATTCTGCTAATGCTTCTGCAGTTAAACGACCGTCTGTTGATTTGTGACAGATATGGTGATATCCAAATTAACTTTTGAAAAGATGTTAATAATATCTGCTTTTATCCCCCCACCACACCTTCTTAATTTTCTCACTTGTTTGTCAGCTTTTGAAATATGCTCCTCTTCAGACCACAGGAGGGGCTTATGTCTCCAAAAGTGTCTTATGATTCCCAGCTCTACCACTTGGTCTAAAAGAAAAGATATTATTCCTTCCTACAAATTTTGTATTTTGCTAAGACTTTTTAAAAAAACTATTTAAAATATACTTACTTTATGGAAAGAACATTTGCCCATATGCATTATTATCTATTGTAAAATATTGTACTTTGTCCTACCCTCCTGGAGAAGAAAAGAAGCGCTCTTTTCCCTGGAAGCAAACATACATGTTATAAGAAAATTATTTTTTGTCTTCATCTTTATGAAATAATTTCTCAGTTATTTTTGTAAACCAGTTCAGAAGAGCACAGATAAGTAACATTAGAAAGCTGAAATTCATTGATTACCAAAACTCATCGAAGCAAGGTGCTTTTCAGGATGATGGAAGAATGTAATTGTTCATGTTGGCTAAGCTTAAGATCTGTGATTGAATTCTTTAACGATGAAACCTGTTTTGAACATGCTAAAGGACACCGGTATGATTTGTGTTTAAAATAGTAAGAACTGAGAAATAATATTGCTAAACACTTTTCAAATTTTAAAGTGTATGTAATTATAGAATCATAGAATCATAGAATTGGCCAAAAGAATCAAGTTATGTCTGTAGTTCACATGAGACGAATATTTTGGTCATTCAACATAATGAATTTTATTTGACAGAATCATCTACTCAGTTTTTTAGGGGAAACTTACTGTATGAAGCTAATTCTGAAAAAGGTGGCTTGGCATCTAACTCAGTTAAGAAAATTTAAAATATATGTAGTTGCTGTAAGACTAATTATGTTAAAAATTGAAATACAAAATATATGGTCTTTGTTTAGGCTGCTAAACTGCATCAGCAGCTGTCCTCTTTGAGTCTCTGAGTATGAACAATAAAACTAAGGTGTATTGAGCTTTACAACTACTTAGTGTGTTAACTTGATGTGTTTATGATATTGTTTCTGTACTTTATGTCTAAAAATGTGTGATTTCTCAGTCATGTTTTGTGGTACATTATTCCTCATTAGAAGAAAATATGAGTTTTTAAAGTATAGGCCTCTTGTATTATAAATGGTGGCATTTTACAAATGAGAAGAATGGCTCAAAAATTAACATTATGATATCAAGAATAAAGTCAACAAGAAACAAGAAATAAACTAAAAAAAAAAGTAGTCTTTCATGCTTACATGAGCTATGGAATATATCCTTACATATTTCATAGGCTATACTGCAGGTCAAATTTGATAGATTATTTTCTCTCATTCTAGTCAGTATTAAAATTTGGAGGATGTTTTTCCAAGCGTTCAACTACAGCTGCTTCTTTCCCTCTCCATTGCCCCCAAATTCTTTTTTGTTTTGAGGAAAAAAAAAAAAATTAGATTGGGAAGAAAACCATCTAGGACAAAAACAGATTGATTGCAGGGTTGCTGCATGTCCAGTAGAGGGAGTATGTTAATGCAGCACGTTCAGAAAAGTGAACTGTCTTCCTGATTGCTGGAGTGATCTTCTCAATTTAAATGCATGAGGAAAAATCTAAAAATGGATACTGGATTTTTGAAAATCTTATCTTTATAAAAATTTTGAAAATATTCCATAGTAAGTTATTGCACACTTTACTTTGAAATGCTTGTGTTCGTACAAATACTTTTTTGACTAAAAATGAAATCTAAAGTACAAATCTAAACATACTGGTTGGGTTATCCATTCATCTCTTTTTAATGTGGAAAACATTGACTAAAACATCATTTCCAGTTTAATGAGAACTGCAAACTATAACAGTGAACAGGATTAATTATGCTGAAAATAGAGCTGTTGGGCAAGAATTTCTCAAGGAAAATAGGCTGAGTTGAGTTAAAGCATTCACTGATGATACTGGCAAATGAAAATGGAATTCTGCTCAATAAAATGTACCTATGAGAGAAAGTTGGTAGACATCATAGATATAGTGAAAAGTCAGTGTTTCTTGTAGAAAGAATCAGATTATCTTGATCACTGGAGTATATATCTGGGAATAGGATGGATATAATATAAAATCCAAGCTCATGAACAGGAGAACTAGGGCCCTTGAATATGTCTGTACATCAAAGCAGAAGTTAAGCACCAAATACCTTGCCAGTTTTGGGGACAAATAATATATTCTATATTGAGCTGGGGACTCAGCAGCTTCATCAAGAAGGAGTTCACATGAGGCAGTTGCTGGATGGTGACAACAGCAGAGCTTGACGAGTAACTTTTTGGCAGCAGCAGCAGATGGTGTACAGTGCTTTCCTTTCTCCTTTCCTCCCAGTGCTTTTTGGTCAACGTGAGCATTTGTGTGGTGTGTTAGAAACTAGATCAGAGAGATAATCCAGCTCACAAGTAACAATTTTGAAACTTTTTTCTTGCCTTTTCTGAATTTATTGTTTGTCGTTATCAGTTCCCTGATTGGGTTCTTCATGTAGCTGCAAAAATGCAAGTCCTGACTCAACATGTGTGTTGGGGGACAGCATAAGGACAGAAAATAGCAGCTGGCATTGGAGGAGTGATAACCTATGCAGTATTACCTCTGTGTCTGACCATGACTTGCCACAGTTTATAAGATACATCTGGCAAACTATTTGTGGTAGAAAGAGAGAAGTATTAATGCCGTTTTACAGGTCTGTCATTTAGAATACTGGTACAGGCTTCCTGTTGCTCACATCCAGGAATGATGACAGCAAATGGAAAAAAGATACAGAAAGGGCCACAAAAGATTAGGAGATCAAGAGCCTTTTATGAGAGAGGAGACTGGAAAGGCTTGGGTTGTGATTAGTCTAGTGAAAAAACAGTGAAGAAAAAAAACGCTTTACTGTCTGTGAATAAACGGGGATAAATACAAGGAGAGGGAGAGTCTGTATTTAGTTGGAAAAAAAAGCTTTGGCAGAACAAATTGCTACCAAGTGAGCAGGGATGCATTTAACACAGAAAATCCAAGAACTGAAATAGGTCCTGGAACAATTTGCCAATAGGATTTGTGAGAGCAAGAAACCTAACTGCTTTAAGACTGAACTTGAAAATCAACAAAGGAGATATATATAAGGAGATGTATGTGGAACTAGGAGTTGCTATTTCTCTTACTCCCATGTTCCACTACTAGGATGCAGTTAACCCCTTTGCAGTTTATAAAACCTGAAATCTTGGCTCTGTTTACATCAGTAATAAAACTGTTGGTGCTTGTAAGGAAGCTAGGATTTCTCTCAGGCCCCTAGAGAATATGAATAGTTTCAGGAGTGATGTGTGCATTGAGAGCACTCCCAGAGATTTCCACTTCACTGTGGTAGCTGCCAGGGGCAGCAGAAACAGGGTATTCCCATTATGAAAGAGGGAGATGGAAAGCCCAGAATTGTTCTGGATAAGATAGGTCCAATCTCTATACCAGTTTTTACTGCAGGAGAGCACACAAAGGGCTGGTGCTCAGTCAAGGGCAAAGCTGGGAACAGGCTGAGAACTGTGTTAAAAAAGGTATGGTAAGGTGAGTGGTATTAATCATAGTACAAGAGGGTAACACCCTTCATTTTCCTTCAGGCTGCAGAAAAAAATCTTGATTCTTCAGCCTCTAGCTGGCCATAAATTATATTAGTATTCCTATAGGGAGTTTCAGCTGATGAATTTTAGCATTCTCTAATCCAGGGCACTTGAAAATGCTTTTAAAATCTCTGGAAAATCCATCATTCAATTAATTTTTATTTCTGCATCTTAACTTGATGAACAACTGAGAAATGTATTTTAAAATGATGAAAGAAACACATTTTATTATCTTGAATTTCTATGGCATTTCAAGACTGCTTAAGGACCTATTCATTCTAAAAATAGTTCATTTGTTTTAGACCAGGTTATCGAAAATCCTTATGATCAAGAAGGAACACATCAAACAATTGAGAGAGATGAATACAGAAGCAGAAAAGCTGGTGAGAATGTTCTCTTTTTCATTTCTTGAAACAGGACATGCTTTAACAGCTAATGCAAATGGATACAATTAAAACTAGAGTCTAGATAAAATCTATACTTTATTGCTTTGTGTAATGTGATTTTTTTTTTTTTTTTTTTTTTTTTTTTTTTAAGACAAGTCAGAAATCAGTTGTTTCAAATATGATTCTCCTTTGAAAGCATTATGCTTTGGAAACTGATTAATGTTAACATTGGAATAGCATATGTCAGTTGACATGTAAAAGAAATACTATGTACGTTGAGAATCTTGGGTACAAGTTTATATGGTAAGACATTAATCATAATTTTATTTTGTGGATGGTAGCTGTGGATGGTTTATTTAGCTTTCTGGCTAAAACAATAACTCAGTTCAGAGATTTTCTATATAAACCTCTGAGTGCCCTTGACCAGCATTTAAAGTTACAATAGCAGAGCAGCTACTGCATAATTAGCAGCAACAGAATAGTTTTTCTTGCTAGGCTATATCTAATCATCAGTCAGTAAATCAAAATAAGAATGCCTCTTCTACCACTCACGGCTATCAATCAACTTGAAAGTGGAAAGCTATCAGTCTCAACCTTCTCCTAGTGTCCATTTAGACAGCTGTCTCTGCAGTGTACAGACAGATGGCTAAAGGTTTGTGGACAGGATTTTATTTCTTGAAACCAAAAATGCTGTTTTTCTTTTTCATGTAAAATATTTGAATGCTGAAAGACTTGATTTATTGTGGCAAGATTTCCCTCTTTGTCCCTTCAGTGATCACATACACATGTACACTCTGTTGTTCTACTTCCTACTACCCCATCCCTCTGTCTCTGTAATTTTCTTCTTTTTTTGCTGTGATGCTGCTTTTTAAAACCTTGTTATCATTTCAGTTACTACGTTATTTTTTTCCTGTGCATCAAATATTTTGTCTTTAATTTTGCGTATTAATAATTAAAATATATACAAAAAGAATGATTAGAACACGCCATTGCAACCTGTAACTCTGATACTGAAAAATTACCAACTCTTCTTAAAGCAAACTAAAAAACTTTTTGTTTTTACTGAGATATTAGGACTTTTGCATAGATAAGGAAATCCATAGGAATGACAGTAGCTGCCTTCTGACAAGAATCCAGATATGTTCCTCAGCTACTATGTCATAAATTAACTGTATTGTGGAATAAGAATGTCAAGGAAAATAACAAAATTGAAAAAGCAAAAAAGCAACAGGGAAGAAGGGGATATAGAAATAAATATTAAATTTTATATATTTTAGTTCAGTTGTAGCCTAGATAAGGACTTGGAGATACTTTTGAAATTCTTCCCTTGCACTGTTTCTTTGCAAACCAGCAATCATAAAGCAACCTCTGTTACTATTCAAGGCTGTCCTGATAAAAATAGAGGACATGATACCTTTCTATTGGGCCATATTCTTAGCCTGTCTTGTAATCCTCTTTGTCCCCTAGCAATCCCATCTGCATTTGTGCCACTGAGTATATGTTGTTTCTCCTTTAAAACGTATTTTCTTTGAACAAGATTTTTTTTTTCCTGCACCAATCCACTTGAACATCAATAACATACCTGAACATGAATAAAATAGAGTACTTTGAGTTCATTCAGGTATAGTTTAATTGTCCGACTTTGAAAATAATTCATACAATTGTTACTTGATAATTCTTAGAGTAATAGCAGTGTTTGGTTTAAAGCAGTCCTGTTATGGAGACCTTTTTTTAATGACAGATCCAATATAGAAATAAATGGAACTGATCGAAATCAGAACTGGTACTGAATGTAGTCCATTACTATCTGGCAATAATAATAAATTTACATGAGGCTTCTCCTTCAGAGGAGCTATTAATACATACAACTGCACATTTTCCATTTTGTTTTTCTGAAAGAACAGCTTATTAATAGTTAAGCATCTTGACATCACTACTAGTCTTGGTTACAGGCCATAAACAAGTTATCCTGTACATAAAACAGTAAACACTTTTCTGATACCCATTTGGATAAACAAATCTAAATAAAAAGGATGGCTAGTTCATTTTTTCACTTGACCTGCAATAAAGATAAGGGTAAAGGTGATGCTGTTAGTTCCAGAGAAGCATGTAGATGCTCGGTGATAGAGATGTTATCTGCTTCATCTACCAAGTCATCCATCTTTTGTTTGCCGGTTCAGCTGTTTGTCAGTGTTTCCAAGATCTTGGGTTGCTCTTGGATCAGAAATAGTGCTGGTGCTGAGAAATAATTCTTTCATCGTCACTAACATAGAATGCCCTTAGCCTTTCCTGCCTGATGGGGAATTCACAATTGTCTGTGGCTTTCACAGCTGACCTGTCCAGTCTACTCCAGAGGGGCTGGTCACTGAAAAAGATCTGAAAGTTACTGTTGTTTACTTATGTTCCAGAGCTGCAGGAAGTATGTCAAATATATGCTGGTTTCTAGTTTGCTTTTAAGTGAATTCTGAATCTGTAGTGTTAGTTAAAAGCCCTATTAATTTGGTATTCAGACTTGTAAATACCTAGAAATCATTTCAGTGATTAAGTTTAATGGAGAACTTAAAACTGAACTGATAACTGAAACCTTGATTTTTAGTTTTTGACTTGGATCCTCCTGATGAAGGCTCTTGACTTTGCAATTTGCTTCATCTTTGGTGTAAAACCTTACAGCTACAGGTTTGATTACATGAGGTACCTGTATCTCAGACTTGTGGAGGAAATTTTACAATATATTATATGTTTTGTTTCATTGTCTTAAAATCACCCAAACAGTGTCGAGACACGTTCTGAAAACAGTGTAAGAAAAAAAAGTACTGTATTCTGGTGTTTACTTTTTTTTGTGGAACCTTGTGCTCACCCTAAATACTTGTGTTACCAAATATAAGCTCTAGAAACTTTGTTGAGAACTGTTAGTTGTAACAGAAGGTACGTAGCAGTGCGTCATCCTCCCATCCTGCAGCAGAGGTGGTTGTGGCTGTATTGTCCTACGCTGTTCTCTTACTGACAGGATAGTTTTCTGTTCCTGCAGTAGAGAGAAGCCATACCCAACTACTGCAGAAATAAGCAGGTCAACCAACCAGGTCGTTGTATGTAGCATTTACCACCACATATTATTATAGCACTTTTTGAAGAGAATAAAAGCATGGTAGTTACTATGCAGCTGTCACTTGGAGTTTTAAACAGCAATACTAAGTTTTAGTTTTTGTATGTTGACATTTTTCTGTTAAACACTGGGTTTTCAAATATCTTGGTATTATTTCAAGTAAAAATTCCTTTTGATGAGTTCAAAAGATATACAGGTAGAGTATTGTATTAACTTTTTAATATGCTTTGTCTTTTCCACAGAAATCCTATTCTATGCCAATAGGCATTGAGTTTCAGAGGAGATATGCAACTATTGTTCTAGATCTAGAACAACTAAACAAAGACTTAAATAAAGTTTTGCATAAAGTTCAACAGTATTGTTATGAGGTAAGAAAAAAATACGATGTGCTGCATACCTGTGAACTCTTTTTGAAATAATTTGTCATTTCACACATACACCAAATGTGAAGGAGATCTCCATTCTTCATTTCTCTGTATTATGTCTATGCAGCTTGCTCCTGACCAAGGCCTCCAGCCTGCAGACCAGCCAACAGATCTGAGGCGTAGGTGTGAAGAGGAGGCTCAGGAGATCGTCAGGCAAGCAAATTCCTCAACAACAGGACAGCTTTGTGTTGAAAGTGAAAATTTAACTGATCTTATCTCTAGACTGACAGCAATATTACTGCAGATTAAGGTAAAATGTTTGCAAAAAATACAAGTTTTCTCATAAAATATGTAGTATTAAGGCTCTGTCAGTTTCTTTGTGCCCAACTGTGAGAACACTTTTTGTTTTCTTCTTCTACAGTGTCTAGCAGAAGGAGGTGACCTGAATTCTTTTGAATTTAAATCGCTAACAGATTCATTAAATGACATTAAGAATTCAATAGACTCCTCAAATATCAGGTATTACTTTTTGAATATTTAATTCTTAATCACACATTTTGTGCCAGCAAGTAATTCTTACTGTATTTTAGCGGTGAACATTGATTATAATTAAGGGTTTTAATCTGATAACTTTTACTTATAGGAATGGTCCAATTGAAAAGGGGGCTGCTTAAAGGGAGTGTGAAATTAGCAGTTTTCTATTTGAACCTAAGAGTGAAGTGACCTGACTTGGGGGAGGGGGGGAAGTGCTAAAGTGATGCAGCATCAACTAGACTTTCTTGCTCTTCAGTTACTTATGATAACTAATAAGTTATTTGAGAACATTTTCAGACTTTGAACCCACTAGTAAAGGTATTATAAGTACTTTAAACCACAGAACAGTACAATTTCAGTAATTTTTTTTGCAGAGTTACTCAACCTCTTGTTTGTAAATATCAAAATATTAAAACCATATGAGACAATTATAGCTTCTGACCAACTTCCATGAGCAATATTTTAAACTAAGAAACAGAACAACAGCCATATAGTGCCAGATCAAAGGCCCATCTAATCTAGATGGGCCATTTTTCAACAGTTGTCACAAGCAAGTGCCTGAGGAAGCATTATAAAAATAGCAAGAATGTGGTGAGACTTGTCTGGAGTACGTTGCAGCTTCCAGCAATTTGTGACTAGGATTTTTTTTTTTTTTTTTAGAATTATAATGCTGCTAAATTACATCATTTAGAAAATATACTGAAATGTTAAGTATTCCCTTATACCCTCCATACTTGTATTGCTCCATAATAATAGGCATTAGGGGTTTTTTTGCAAAAATAGTAGGATGGCCTTTGGATTTAAAAATAATTATTGAGGAATGTTCTTCTGTAGCATTTTTCATTAGTAAAAACAAACCCCAAATGTTAGTGAAACTTCACTACAATCAACACTGCAAATCACAGATTGGAATGGATTCAACAAAAGGTTGGGGTACACTTGAACAAGGCGATGATCTTTCCATTTCACTGTATTTACTTGGGGCATTTTAGCATCTCTTCATAATATTTTTATTTCATTAACTCTGGTCACGTTAGTTGTCTTTAAAGTACCTGAGTCAGTAACTCTTGATTTTATGCAGCTGTTTGTGCAAATGCTATTTTCACATACATCTCCATCAAGTTGCATTAGTGGAAGTTGCGTTAGTACGTACTACTGTCTGATCAATCTGAATTTTTTTTATTGGCTATGTTCATACCTTGACTTTCACTGTAGAAATATTCAGACACAACTATTAAATATGGGTTTTAACACTTTTTTTCCTCTTTCTTTTCTGCCTGTAGTTGTTTTCAGAATAACGTTGAGATCCACGTTGCACATATTCAGAGCGGTCTGAGCCAGATGGGAAATTTACACGCTTTTGCAGCTAATAACACCAACAGAGACTGAGAACGTTCTTTGAAGTGTACTGCAAGTAGTTCTGGAAAATCCTCTTCCTTTATATAGGCTTCACCAAATATCCTAACTGCCAGAAGATAAGGGAAAAGAAAACCTCTTGGAAAGGACCCTTTTAAATATATTATATCTGCTTCTTAAGAAAACCAGCAGTACTGGCCAGCGTTACATTAGATTTCTCCATTTGTTATTCACATTGCAGTAGTTTTGCTAATTGGTAATCTCTTAGTAATTGCATTTATTATAATAAACTTGAAAACATGCTTTCATATAATTTGAACTTAGTTTTTAAAAGTTCAGATTAATTCTGCACACCTCTTGCTGTTGGCTCTCCTGGTATGTTAGAAGCCATGAAGAGGAAATGGCTCAAATTAGTAGCCACATGGCGGGTCTTTGTTGTGTAAAGCTACGCTTCTGTGTTGGTATTGACAGTTGCCATTTCAGCCTTCAGGTAGCGTGGTGAAAACGCAGGCTGAGTGTTCCTGATGTAAAGAGGCAGCAGCAGGATACAGACAGCAAACAGAAGCTGTAAACTTGAGGATGTTGGGCAGGTCTATCGATCAGTCAATGTCTTGTTGGAACTTTTAATTTATCATAACTTATGTAAGTAATCTGATGAAGGAATATAAAAATGTAACTAGTAACTTTCCAGAAAGAGATTGGTTATGGCTTTTTCCCTTCACACGGGGCAAAAGAAGCGCTTTAGTTGGTATTTTATATGAAAGACTGGTTAAACATATTGTTTTTCCAAATTTTTTGTTTGTTTTGCACATCTTTTAAATTAGATTACTGGTTATCCAACAATACACAACATATATAAATATGAAGATTTTTATAATTAAAGATAACCAGTAAGGTAAACTGCAAAAAAAATTTAAAAAAAAAAGTGATAACCTGCCTATGATTACCTTTTGGAATGTTAATCTTGTAAAAAGTGTGTATTGGTTTGTTTAAATAGTCTTGTAAAGCTTCTGTGTAATGAATTGTTTCCAGATATGAATTTTCAGAGATAGATGTAGAGATGTTTTTGATTCTTTTAGATGCCTCATTAAATGAGGTCTTTTATATGTTAATGTATAAAGAATATGTAAACAGGATTATTTTCGATTTTAAAATTTTGTATAGTTTAAAGATGCTTCTGTATTCTGTGTTGGTATTGTGCCACTGCAAAACTTTAGTGCAGAGTTTATATTTAGCTAAACTTGTTCTGTTAATTAAGAGAAATGCATAAATCTTTTATTCTCAACGAAATTTGTAACTCTGAATAAATTGACCTATGAGAGTTGATATATTTCACAAAAATGCAAACCTTTTTGCAGATGGTCTCAGGTCATTTTTTTAAGAGAAGTTAACTTAATTGCTGAAAATGAAATGTTATGAGGACAAGGTGAGTAGCTGTTTTAAAAGGTACTTAGAAAATTTACAAGGGATATTACAAAATAATGATAAACAGTAATTTTGTTGAGTTACCCATGGAAATTTACCTCTCGCAACACAACAGAACATTGTAGTGCAGTTGCTTTTGTAATTATGTTACCCATTATTTTGTGATGTTACCATTTGTTCGGTAAAAATGACAGAAAGGTCCCCTCCCGCCACCCTTTTTATTTAAACAAAGAAATGTGGCAAAGCCGAATTTAAGGCACATAGGTTTAGCCTGACAGTAACTAATACGATCTACAGCTAACTCAGGAAAAAAAACTGTCCCCTCTCACCGCTACCCTTGTCATCTGCTGCTCCTATAACCCACACTTGTGCCAGTTCAGGGAGCTATGCTGCTGAATAACAGTTGACCTTTCTTGTCTCGTTTTCTGCCTATGTAGCACACTGAACTCACTGCTGGGGTGCTGGGCGCTGGTGCTAGCATTGAATGCTTTTGTGGAAGAGGACTTCCCGATACGAAACATCAGGCAGCCACGGAGGCTTTGTCCTGTTGACAGCAAGCACCCCAAACTGAGGGAGAGAGAAGTTGCAGACACTGGTAGATACCACTGCCAAGAATGGTATTGAGCAAAGAGGATTTGGGAACCTGCTTTTCATTACAAACGTTTCTTTCTGGATACAGAATACCTTATGATAACCCCCATGCTCCAATCTTAACTCTGATTCCATAGGTATAATGGGGTTTATATGTGGATTCTTTAAATGTGCTCTTTCCAACATGTTTTGAATTGTTTTCTTTAATCATTGCAGGGTAATTAATGTAATACGAAGATACATAATTTGTGATAAACATATCCATGTAAATTGGCTAACTCATATAGGCAATATGAACATACATGCTGCTGCTTCAAGAGGCTGCATTTCTCCTTCCTTACCAATATGTTGGGTCAGAGTTAATGTTGTTGAGTTTTGGTGAAATACAGTGTTATGACTGTTCCTGCTGAATGTGACTTAACTGCAGTAGGGATCTCAAGAACTTGCTACAATTACTGTAACTTAAGTCTGCAGGAGTAGAACAAGTTTGGTTTAGTATGTCTCTTGGGCTCTTCCCAACCCCTCATGCAACAGCTCCTTAGGCACGCGAGTTCACTTGGGGTGGATGGTGTCTGATTTTGTTTAGATGGTTGGTTTTTGCTTCACCTTTTTTTTTCCCCAAGGAGAATATTCATCAGCTTGTCCCACTTACCCTTAGAAGCTTGCAGTTCAACCACAGTTCAGCTGTCCCAGATCTTGCAACCACAGGTATGTTATGGAGTGACGCTGAAAACCTTTGTGCATTGGTAACCTTATTCTGTGGGGCATGATTCCTGATACAGGGTATTTCTGCCACCATTCTGTACGTGCGTCACCTTCTCTGTGCATCAGAGCCTCACTGCATTCAGGTGCTCTCCTGTAACTGGAGTCTTACAGCTTGCTCTGCAAGGCTCCGAAGTGCAGCTTTATAGGCAGAAAGAATTTGCCTTATCCTCAAAACACACACA
>WHYT01017311.1:632407-702810 GCA_009806455.1 Tetrax tetrax
GGCTTACAGGAGAGGCTTCTGTTACTACTAATTTGGTGTTCTCAGTGCAGAGCCATTCAGCCCACTACTGATCACATAAGCAGCTTCTGTGTAGTCCCAAGTATTGAAAGCTAAACTGCCTTTACAGTGCTCAGAAAAATGCTACTTTTCTGTAGTTTAACATCAACCTCGGGTTAAGTGTCAGAGTTGAGACTTTAGTCTGAGCAAGGCAGCAGTCTGAGAGTTTGGGTTTTATAGTGCTCAGGCCATAAACTTGCATGTTCATTCATGGATCGGGGTGGTTGTTCAGCACAGATCTAGAGCAAATACTGGCAGAGATGGTTTAAGGCAGTTTCTGTAATCTGTCCTTCAGGCCCCTTAGGTGTCTCATTCACCTCTGAACCGCAGCTGTTGCTCTCCAGGACCTGGGAAGAGAACCCACAGCTGGGACATCTACCACCTCTGCCCCATGTCGGCCAAGGTAAGAAACCCTGTCCCTGCCCCAGTTACACACGCAAGTAGAGCAAAAATGTAAATTTTTATTTTTTTCCCTCTGTCAAAAAAATCCCAACAGACCATCCCCCTTTTCAAGACCAGCCCCCATCCCCCGAACACAGTGGATTTGGTTAGCTTTTTGGCTAAAGAAGGTTAAATAGAAATACAAAACGTGCTAACTGAAATATTTAAATAGAGTATAAAAAGATGCCCTCAGCTGATGGCGCTGACCCGTATCTTCCTTAAATAAATAGGCAGAATCGGTTACTACCGGATAAAGTGCAACAGTCGCGCAGCAGGGTGAGGTAGCGTGGCGGGCGCCTGCTCCCCGCCCCAGCAGCGCCCCCCAGCCGGGGTTTGGCGCGGCAGGACTTCACCCCCCAGGCCGGGAGATGCCGCTTTACCCCCCACCACACACCCCCCGGGCCGGGTCCCGCCCGCGGCAGCGCTCAGAGGGTTCGGAAGGCGCCGAGGGCGTTTTCCTCCCACTCCGAGCCCGACTCCGAGTAGCCGCTGGTGTCCTCGGCGTCCGAGACGGGCGAGTACTGCCCGCAGAAGGCGCGGGCCGGCGGGTAGGGCCCGGCCGCGCTCCCCACGGCCGCCGGCGGCCCCCCGAAGGACGCGGCCTCGGCCCCGCTGGGCTGACTGGGCGGGAAGCCCTCGAAGCCCGGCCCGGGGGGGAAGGCGGCGGCGACCGGCGGCCACTCGTAGTGGGCCGAGCCTTCCTCCTTGAGCTGGCCCACACCGGAGGGGCCGTAGCGGGGCCGCTGCGGGGCGCGCAAGGCGGTGAAGCGGGGCGGCGGCGGGTAGCCTGGCGGCGGGGGCGGCTCGGCGGCGGAGCCGGGGCGGGGCGGCCCCCGCTGGCGGCGGGACTTGGCGCGCCGGTTCTGGAACCAGACCTGGGGAGAGAGGGCGGCGGTGAGGACCGGAGGGCGGGCGGCCGCGGGCGGGGCGGGGCGGTGCGGCGCCCCTCACCTGGATGCGGGACTCGGGGATCTGGGTGGCGTCGGCCAGCTTCTCCCGCAGGTAGATGTCGGGGTACATGGTGTCCTGGAAGACCAGCTCCAGCGTCTCCAGCTGCGCCGCCGTGAAGCTGGTCCGCTTCCGCCGCTGCGAAGCCGCCGGCGTCCCCTCCGAGGGCTCCGCCGCCGCGCCCCCGGGCCGGCCCGCCGGGGGAAGCGCCCTGAGGGTGGGCGAGGCCGAGCCGCCCCCCGCCCACCTGCCTGCGGGGAAGGCGGGCGGCTCCGCCGGGGGTTCCCCGAAGCGCAGCGCGGCCATGGCGGCGGGCGAGGAGGGGGCTTAGGTTGTCCCGCCGCCCTTTATAGCCGAGGAGGGGGGCTCGGCGGGGGCGGGGGTTGGAAGGGAGGTGGCACGGCCCGGCGGGGAAGGTGGGAGCGGAGGCCCGGGCACCCCGCCGAGCCGGCTGGCCCTGCGGCCCAGGTGTGCTGGTGGGGTGCCCGCCGGGGTTGGACCCCGCCTCGCTCAGCCCAGAGGCCTCGGCGCTGGCCGGGGCACTGCAGCCCCACGCGTGGCCGATGAGGTGGGCGATGGCCGGTGGTCCTCGACATACCCCCAGCCCCCCCACCTCCTGCACCAAACAAGGGCAGCAAAGGGGAGTGTGGAGAGGGGTGTGCATCCATCTTCCGTGGGCAAAACACTGCGGTGTGGGGAGGTTGGTGCCCCAGATGGCATCCAGTCCCACAGTTGGGTTATTTCAGATACAACATCTGTGCTGATACCGTTATGGAGTTTGCTCCCTCCAGCCACTTGTGTGGAGGTACGTGTTTTTGCACCAGCTGTCTGCTTTGGGAAGTGAGGGATCTCACATAGTGTGAGACTCAAAGTAAACAAGGAGTTATCTCTTCCCCGAGCCGTGGCTGCTCTGTTTGCAGTGCTCTGCTGCGAGCTGCATGGCCGGCACACGGCCGCCTGCTGTGCTCACTGCCGCTGCTGCAAAAACATCTCTTTCTTTAAGATGTAAGTTAAACGCACCTGGAGAGCCCCAGCGGCTTGGGCAGGGCAGAGGCAGACGCTAGTCTCATCACTTTTCCACCCACTTGCTAATGCCTCTGTGCTCCTGCTCGCAGGGCCCAGGCGCTTCTGTGATAACTGTCTCACAGCTGGAGAGAGTCTCGCACTGAAGCCTCGTCATCCGACAGGCTGTGCCTGACCATCACCAAGGTGCTTTAAAGAGAGTTTGCCCTTACAGGACCATCTCCTATGAGAAATAATTTGGTATGAAAGAATGGTGTTTTGATTGTTAAAAGGTGGTTTTGTATGTTTTATTCCTGAAGCCTGTGTACCTTTATGCTTTTATACCTGCAGTGATCTGGGTGCTTTCGTTAATGAAATTGCTAGGTTGTTTGTTGCCAAAATCATGGCTTGTGGTCTGGAGATGGCAGTCAGAAGCAGGAGGCTTGTACAGCGTTCTCGATTAGCGGTGTAGCGAGAGGGCACAGTGGTGAGAAAGGGCACAGGCGAGTGGTGATCCAGAAAGCACAGACAGCAGTATTTAGGTTTTTAATAAAGGACCTGGAGAGGGTTGAATTACTCTGCAGATTCTGTGCAGATTTAGAAGATGCCACAGGTGGCACCAAAAGGGAATTACTCCATATTACATTTACATGATGAATATTTTACTCTATTTTACACCAAATAATATTTGCTGGAAAACATAAACAGAGATTTATTCCCTGTGTCACACAGAATGGAGATGTGACATCCTTTAGGTTTCTGAAGGATTTAATCCTGCTTTGAATTATGCCCTTATAGGGACATGGACTTTAGTTTCTAGGACTTGGCTAAAGTGGATTAAATATGCCAGACACAGAGTGCAGCTTTTTCAGGGAAATGTGTTTTTTCACACATGTACATGTGCTTTTTTTTCAGCAGCAGCAGCCCAGGCTCAAGTAACTGCTGGCACTGCAGCCTCCCACTGTTCACGCCCATCCTGCTGCTTTCCCTTTATCTGAGTTGTTAAGCCATGTGTGAGTCTACACAGTGTAATCCAAGTTAACTGTACAGTAACAGCAAGTTTTGGGGCTTTTTTTATCCAGCTTCGGGATTCCCCAACTGTGGGTCACCAGCAGCCCCTGAAACAGCTGTGTGTGCACTGCCAGGTGGAGCAGGAGGGAAATGAGGGGATCCCATCTGGGGGTGCTTCTAGGACTGCTGACATCTGGATCTGGTGCTGAGCTAGAAGAGGACAAAACTGAGACAGGCTGCCCAGAAGCATGGTGGTTTGCAGTGTCAGACTTCCCGTTAAGACAGCTGCTTCATCAATGTATATTACATACATACTCAGGAAAGAGCAAGTACTGGGAGCTAATAGACCTATTCCCAACTCATAAATCTGGAAATGGGCTGGCTCTTTGATCTCTGACTGCTCTGGTGTCCTTGGGGCCAGAAGCCTTCTCTGTTCCCCTGCACTTTACGGTATCAGAGGTGTTCCAGTGCCTTGTAGGTGCCAGCATCTGCATGGAGCTGTGCCTAGGTAAGGGCTGGAAGTATTTAGGAAGACATTCAGAGTTTTGTCCCCTCCTGTTTTGTATACTTGCTTTTATTTGTGTCCTGTGTAGGCACAAAGAGGGATTTTACCTCCCCCAAGGTGCAGAAGCTATGACATTAAGTCCAGAAGTGGCTTGCTCTTTGAAATTAAGATGGCTAAAATTGAGATAGCTGTCTCTAAGGGAAGAGCAGTTGTGGTTTTTGCTGCCTTGTATAGATACATACAGATTGCAGCCTGCTTCAGCAGCTGCCTTACGTTGATCTTCACTGTTTCTGTTAAGAAACTCCTTATACTTTTGTCCGCATTAGGTGTACCTCTGCACTGAGGTACCTGTGCTGAGGGGACTCTCACAATATGAAATGCACCTGTGCCTGCAACAAAAACACAGTTTGAAACCTCAGGTGGAGGACACGCTGTCATGTTACCAGTGCCAGCTCTGAGCATCCAGCAAGGATAACACAGGCTCTGAAACACTGAGATTTTGGAGAAGAAGGGGGAGACGAGCCCTGTGCAGAGTTTGCTGGCCTGCTGGCTTTTCAGCCTTTTGCATGTCAGGCTGGGGAGGTTCTTCTCTCAGGCTGTTGAGGGCCACAACATCATCTTTTAAATGTGCAGATTAAGATCCTGCCTTATGTGACTTCAGGACCTGGGACTTGGGAAGCATCCCAGAACGCGTGGCGAGAGTAGGCAGCAGTGTGACACTCAGTCATGTCTGTGCTGCCAAAACAAACACACCCCTAACAAATACACACGAGCAGTTCTGCTGCTCAGTCCTGGAGGGGATGAGACACATTGGGTTTTGCCATGCAGTGTAGCCTTCACTGTGTTCAGTCTCCTCTGGCTTGTCACATCGCTTCGTTCCTCCTAGGACTCTGCAGGGAAACAACTCTTGCATATTTTTTTTCATTCCAGTAAAGCTTATTATTTTTTTTTCTTTTTGGTGGCTCTCTTTAATGTGAATTCTCTGGTGTCTAAACCTGAGACTGAACCTTTTAGTAGTGCAAATGCAGGGGTCTCTTGTCTACCTGACTGAACTTGCAAAGACTTGGTGTCCTGGAGATCTCTATTTCTACATCAGTTTTAACTGAAACTGGCCAACAGGTTCAAAAGCTTACATTAGGAGACTGACCAAAAAATCACCAGGGGTCACATAAAGCTGATTTAATTTCCTTAGAGAAGCTTAACAAAAAACAAAACCATGTTTTTGCTGTTAAAACCTGTCTGAAGTTTAAGCTATCTTGAAGAAGCAATGCCTCTATAACTAGCTCACAAATAAAATTAATTGTAGACCAGAGACATTTTTATGGTTGCATACATAACTACATTTGCTCCAGAGCTTCTGCTGGTGTGAAAATGCCGTATAATTTCCAGCTTCTCTAGCAAGACCCTGAGAGCAAAAATCATAAATGCAAGCTAGGCTTAGGTTTTGAAGGTTTTTTTCTTTCTGCCTAAGAGGAAATCTTTAGATGAATGTTTAATTTCCTTCCGATTGCTTCTAGTCACTGTGACAAAGCTCTTTGCAACCTCCAAATGCTTTTAGAGGTTTATTGGGTCTTCCCAATGTACATACACTGAGATCTATATATTGAGGCACAATCCAGGCTTTTAGGTAGAGTTATGAGATCTCACAGTGATATCATGTTTGTAATTTAAAGTTGTCATTTCATAGTGTTTTGTGTTTCTAGCCCTCATGGCTATAACAAGGAAGAGCTTGAGAAGGCAGGCTGCGTATAGTCCTCCCTTTGGCATAGTTTGCACGTCTTGAAGAGGACTCTTGAGAGACCTGAGCTGCCTGTCTATCTTGGATGTTCAGATGTGTCCCTGAGAGCTGCTCCTTGCCAGGGCCCCAGCGTCGTGCTCTGGATGTCTTCACTGTGGCTCCTCACAGGACCCTTTGCTCCTAGAGGAGTCCCAGAACAGATGCCAGCCTCCCTGAAGCCAGGGACCAGCACTCTACAGGGAAGAGGGGCTTTCTTGGGCTTTCTCAGTCAGCCCAAGAACCATATTTGATGTAAAGACTTCTTCCTGCCTCTCAGAAGGATGGATGATGGCATGCTCACACTTAGGGCTGGACGCCTCTCAGGGCTTTTGTTACCTACAGGTAAGAAATATGCGATGGAGCCCATCACATTGGAGTACCAGAACGATGTCAGAGCCTAGTGATATCAATCCCCAGCGCAGGGCGCTGCTTATGCAGCCTAGCCCTACCCAGCTGCGGTGCCACCAGTTATTCTGGATCACAAAGTCAAGGGCCAGTCTTGCCCAACAGCTGTATGCACAGATCTTCCATGGGCTTAACATGAACACAATGTGACAAGCGGTTGTGTCCTCTCACAAAGATGACTGTCTTGCTTGGCTAGGGTCTGATTACATCTATATGTGCACAATCTATTTTCCTTTGAAAATTAAACTGCTGTCTCTCTTTGTTTTTGGCAACAAGGAACTAAGAGTATCTTGTGACTTTAGCCCTGTGCTTAGGAGGGGGATGTGACTTGGTGGGGTAAGCCATTTCCTGAGAGGTGCGAGACGTGACTTCAAGACCTGGTGGTGCCGTTCGTGTATTCTGTTCCGAGGAGTTGATAAGAGCTTCAGACACACAGAAAGCCTTGAAGAAAGCGGCTGTGGGGGAGGCGTAAGAACCTAGCAAATGCATATGAAAAGATCAAGGGGCTGCATTTGCTAAATCCCAACAGGAACAGATTTGGGGCGAGATGCCCAGGTTCAGAGGGGACCCAGAGGTAGCAAAGGGGCAAGAGCAGAGTACGTCTGATGGCTGGCAGCTGGCTCCTTACCTGCGAGGGAGAGGAAGATCAAGGATTTGCGAGTGGGAGGGAGATAAGAGCAAATGGTGGGAGTGGGAAGAGGGAAAGGAAAGGGCAACAGGGAGAAGCTACCTGGAAACAGGAGAGCCTGGTTAAAAGGACAGGGGATATTTAGGGTTAAATTTAGACACTGTTAAACCTCAGCTTGCCATTGAGTTTTGAGATACCCTCAGAATGGCAGGATGCGTGTACCTGACTCCGTTGCTTCTGCAGTGAGTGGGCAGTCCCACAAAGATTGCTGTGGCAGCAAGCCCTAGGCTTAAACAATTCCTTGTTGCCATTTATCTCTGTATCCCCTTGGATTTTATAGCATGTGGGACTGTGAGAGAACCTAAAGCCTCTATTTAATAGAGCTTATCATGTTGCTTTGCTTACTCCCATGCTCTGTACAAGGTCATAGAGACATTTTCCTTAATGAAGAATTTTATAATAACTCTTGATGCAGGTGATTGTATATATAAAATCACTGGGTTATCTGAACTCCCAGTAATGTTTAATTAATTCACTGCACAACCAAAGGAAAAAACTCTATCTCTGAGGATGAACAACAACAACAAAAAAAAAAAGCCAAAGAAAAAAGAAGATAAGAACAGAAGAGCTAAGGAAAAAGACAGGACCCTGTTTACCTCCTTTTCATACAGCACCTGCTTAGGAGAGGCAGCCTTCCAGGGTGCAGCCAGAATGCACAGACACAGCAGGGCTGGCAGGGGAAGGCAGAGTGATGTCAGAGTGATATAGCAGAGAGGCCACATCCTCTTTTAATAGCATCGAATATCAGAAAGAAGAGCTCCAAACAGTCCCCTCTCTTCCTTTTTCAGGCTCTTTGGCCTTAGCAAGCATGTTAAGGCATTGTTTTGTACCTTTTCTTGGTGGACTTCTAAACCTTTGAAACCTTTGTCATCATCCCCTGCACGTGGTGAGGTCTTCTACTGTGACTTAGCAAATGACAGTCACGGGATTTTTTGTTCTGGTCTTGCAGTGTTTGGTATCTGACTGCATGAGCTGATTGAATTAATATATTTTCATATTAAAATTTCACTTTTTTCTTTTTTTTTTTTTTTTTTTTTTTTTTAATTTTTTTTTTTTTTGGTAAAGCTTATGTTTCATGGTTATTGAGAAAAGCACCCAAATGTAAAGCAAATTTTGCTCCAGTGGTTCAAAACCAGAAGGCAATACATAGAACCACAACTTTATCGGTAAGGTCAGATGTCTGTTACAATACGAACATGGATCCACTTTCTCTGCCCCTGGCTGCTCTAGTGCCATTAAACCCTGAAGTCTTCCCTCTCTGCGTGATATTGACTGGAGATTTCTTCAGCTGGCTTCCCTGCTGCTGCTCAGGCACGTGCAAGGCCCGTGCTCTGCTTTCAGTCTTATTCTTTCTAAATGTTTCCCATCTTCTTTTCTGGTTAGTTTTGGAGATGAGGAACTTCTTCTGTATCATGGTGTTTGCAACAAAACCATTTTAGTTTGCTCTAGCACTTTTTTCTGGGTTGTTTCATTTCCAGGATATTCAGGTCTCTGTACGGTTTTGAAGATTTTCAGCTTTAACATGTAGATAGATGGTGGGAAGTTCCACTTGAGTTGAGGATTTGCAGTTGATCATTAAATCAGCAGTTTCAGGTGATCATAGCTGGGGAGTGCAGCAGTTACTATGCCATTTGATGAAGTAATTATCTTCCATGCATGAATTTACTCATATTTCTTTGCTATTTAAAATCACACTGAAGAAAAGGAAAAAAAAAGAAAATACCACACAACAAACCCAGTAGGCATTATTTCTGCGGATTATCCTGATTTTTGTAAGCCCACAGCACAGTTTTCTGGTGTCTGACTCACACAGAAGCTCCACGCATTTGCATAGAAAAGTATCTCCGTTTTCCTCCCCCACTATCCTGTCCTCCTGCCTCCACCATCCCAGATAAGCTGTCCCAGGGAAGGTGTCCTATACCATCCCGCACGTTGCCTCACTCCTTGCCGCAAACACGCTCTCTAGGGCATGTCCTGGGACCAGTGCCCCTCAGGCTGCCCTGCTCAGGCAGCTCTTGCCCCAGACCTCCAAAGTGCCTCTTGTTCTATTGTCCCCATTTTATATGACAGCTGTTTTTCTTCCCCTATTAGTAAAGCTCAGCTCCTCTGCTTTTATTTCTGGCAGAGCTATTTTTCTATTTGATTTTGGCCCCTGTTTGTCAAGGGCACACCCTTGTCACCTCCTTAGTCTAATCCTCTCCTTTGTTGTCTAAAGGTTTTCCTCCCCTACCTTTTACTGGTACTTTTATCTCTTTCTCCATTATCTTTTAGTCCCCTTGATTCTTTCTCCTCTCTTTTGTATTTGACCGAGCTTGTCTTACACATGTTACTTGGGGGATTTAAGACTTTTCTCCTTGACAGCTTTTCTTCCCTGCCCCCTGGAAGTTTCTCTGTGCCGCTGGACACTTACCAAAGAGCAAATACATTTACTACTCCAAAAGAGACAACTGCAATACCAGATCGAGAGTGACTCCAGGCAGCAGCGATCGCAGCAGCTCTCTACTGCCATCTTAGCCATCTCCTGTATCTTACGAGAGCGCATTTTTCCTCTTTTGCTGTCATATTTTCACATCTGGGAGGCTGTCTTAAGGTCTTTGAGGTAAGAGGAAGTATAAAGAAGTGACGAGAGTTTGCAAGGCTGAGTGATCAAAAAAAGGTGCAGCAGCCTCATAGCATAGGTTTCTCTTTGCAGTTCCACCGCTGCTGTCCTCTTTTGTCACCACCCTTGGGCTCCCTCTCAGTGCCTGAAGCATGACTGTAGATAAAGTCTTCATGATGGTGGCTGGAAATTGCAAAACTGGGCACAACATCACATCAATCACAGCATCATGGTGGGTGTTTTACATCATGTGTGTCTTGATCTGTGCCAGCATAGCAGCACTGACAGTTTTCTAGCATTTCAAGAAGGCTGCATTTCTCTCAAATCTTGCCAGGGCAGAAGACGTTGGGGTCGTCAAAGGCCAGAAGTGAGAAGATAAGGGGTTTCCTTTGATTAATCTCTCTTGGTTGAACTGTCCTTCCTCCATGGTTTGTATTTCTTGTCAGGAAAGGCAGCAGGAGTCCTGGTATGTACGGAGCAGTCCAGGAGAAACACAGAACCTGCTGACACTGAAAATCCTGACAGACCGAAGACTGATCCTCCCTTCCCAAAAAGCTTGGTTTTGCATCTCTTCAGACAAATGGTGATCTTCCCACTGGCTGCATGGAGCAGACTCCTGCTTGACAAGCCAGGATAATTTCTATCTGTGAGATGCAAAGAGCCACACAGGTGCCCACACAAGCAAACCCTTGAACATCTTTTCTCATCTTGACATCCTCTGTGTCCAGAATATGTGAGCACTGACCTCCTTCATCTCAAACAGGTCTTTGCATTTCAGCTTTCCACAGCAGCAAGTTGTCATTAACAGTGTATAGCCAAGTCTGTGCTGCCCAAACATATACATCAGGTGCCACTGTAACTTGCCTGTGGCCCCATGGCTGAAGGGGAGGTGCATGGCATGCTAGCAGAGACACACAGGGTTGTTCCTAGAAGATCCATGTTCCAGAGCGGGATTGGTGCTTCCTGCTCTCCAGGCCTTTCTCTAATCTCAAAGCAATGCAGGTTCACCAGATTCTTTTAGCTAACCAAAGTGGAAAAGCTGGTTTCAGATGGGGATTTTACTTAGGACCGTGTAAAATGCATACACATAAAGTGCTGCAGAAGGCCAGGTCAGTGCAAGTCTGCCTGACCTCTTTTCTCTGTCCACATTTCCCAGAATCAATTCTCAAACTCTTGACAGTGTTCTCAGCAGATGCAGAAACCCTGGACCGCATCACACAGTAGGAAAGACCTACTCGCTTTTTTCTTCACAAAAGGAGACCTGCTCCTGTGAAATCCTTCCTACATCTGTGTGTCCAGGTTGCTGGTTTTCTCCATGTAGGCATATAGAAATCATAAATCATGAAAAAAAGGAGTCATGAAGTGTCATTGGAGCACTTCTGGATTAGCCATAGTTTAGATAATTGCATTTTTTTTTTCTGGGTGAAGTTTGGCCTATTTGTGAATTGACCATTAAGCATGGTATGAATAGGAAGGGAAAAGCTAGATGGCAAATACCTTTGTTAGCAGTGCCTCCAGTAGGCACACCAGAAATAAGCAAGGGATGCACCTGCTTTGTCTGGCACTTTTTTGGTGAGGAAATGCCTCCATTAGACCTATTTATAGGTGGACTACATTAGCAAAATACTTCTAGTGTGGCTGTTGCTATATAGCAAAGTGCTATTTTCCACCTGCGTCCTGAAGGAAATAAGCAGTGCTTGTTAAAACAGATTCTGCTGTTAGATCTGTGTTTTTATTACAGTGCAGAAGAGCGGAGGGCAGCACTGGTAACGTCGTGGGGATGCTGTAGGGCATCAGTTGCCCTGCATGAAGTACATGGGCTACGCGTGCTGTGATGAGGAGATGGTGCGACACTCTCCGCTGGTCCCCTCGTGTAGTGCCAGGTGGGCGCACAGCATAAAGAGGGCAGCAGCAACCTTGGTGTGAGGCTGGGGAGGACTTCTGTGGTTGCCAGTGTCACATGTTTAAGCAGAAATTCATTTGACATTCTGGAAGGGGGAAAGCAGTGCTGATCATTCCTGGCTGCTGCTTTGGGTACGTGCCAGTGCACTTGGCTATGAGGGTGATGCATTTTCCAGCACAGAGGAGGCTTGTGTCCATGCAGTTTTAAGGTCAAATTGTGTCATCACACCCTCAAGACAGCAAACAGTGGCAGATTGTGAAAGGGGTTGCACCAGTAACTGTTACCCATGACGTTTTTTCACACCATCTACCAAGCCCAGGGAAGGCTCTCAGACTGTGGTGATGCACTCTCTGCTCACATTTTGCAGCCTTTGCTGGTGAAGGTAGGCTAGACGTCCCTGGCTTGGCCTTTTAAATGGACTTCTTGCCAGGATGGTGGGTCCCTGCAAGATGAAACACAGCAGGTCAGGGAAAGACTAAGACATTGACATTTCCCCATGAGGTTTTTCATCTTAATAGTGAGTATGGTGCAAAGCACTCTTCCGAAAGCTCTGGAAGCTGCTGGTCCAGTCCATAAAGGGGCTTGGGTGTGTGATGCTCCTCACCGAAGTTTTTTACTAGGCAACTGCTTTTACCCAGCTTCAAGCAGGATCATGGTGGCACCACTGTAAAAGCAGCAGCTACAATTTTAGCCTCTTTTGGTCTGGACAGTCATCTGTGAGGAACCAAGAGAGCTACCTACTTGCTAGGTCACTACAGCTGTCAGTCACCGCTGACCTGCACCAGGTTTGAATGCTGGGTCCAGAGATGAGAGGTTTCGCTCTGGCATTCTTCTCCAGAGGCAGCTGATCTTCCTGAAGAAGTCTTTCAAAAGCATTTCTAATGGATGCAGGGAAAAGAAGAAAACACATCCCCATGCTTTTACTTCCATGCTGGCATTACATTGCTTCCCGTGACTCTCTCTCCTCCTAGCAATGCATGGCTTTAAGGTTGCATAGGCTGGGTAGAATACATTTTAGAGCGAGACTCTATTTAGCCGTGATGTCAACTGCAGCCAACTATAAAAAGCTCAGTAATGCTCTTTGAAAGTGTAACAGCTGCTGCTTTACACGGTCTCTAGTGTATTACCAGTCCGCCCTATTTAATGTGCACACAACCAAAATAAAATATGATAGCCATCATCTTATTATATAGTTCAAGGAATTTGGGACATAAACTCCCCAGAAACCAGGAGGAATTCAAGGTTAGCCAAACTGGGTAATTTTACATAGTTTGTTAACAGAAGCGTAATTTTATCCAGCTTTGCAGTGTAGCCCAACTTTTACCTCCCACCTGACTCTGTGCTATTATCAGTCCCTACATAGTGACAACAGAGCAGCAAACCCCTCTCCTTTGGGCACTTTCACTGGATGTTCTTCACATGCAGTTACAAACCGAGCTCGTCTGTACTGCACGGGACACATCCAGCAAGATATCACCCAACATAGGAAACCTATTTTTATCCTTAACTGGATGTGGCCATGCATATTTGAAAACACACTAACCAGGTTGAAATTGCCCACAAAAGCAGGACAGTTTAAGAAAAAGAGCTATTTATTAATCTAGAGTGAATAGCGAGAAGTGAATGACTGTGGAACGGTGCTACCACTGCACACCATCACTGTACTGGAGATGAGGTCTTGGCTGCTAAGGACAGCTCTGAAACTGTGGATGCTGTAGTAAAGCAAATTATTTTCTAAAATCTGAACCATAAACATTTAGGAGTAATTGCCACATTTCACTCTGGGGACTTCCTTCTGTTGAGGACCTTGATACATTTTCCAGGGATGTGTCTCTGTTGTACTAAAACAAGGGAAGGTTGAACGACCTGCCTGCAGTTATGCGAAAGCCAGCAAGCGGCAGAGCAAGAAGGAGACCCTGGCTGTTCTGGTTCTGCTTTCCCCGGTCCCTTCCCTTTAGTCACTGGGCCTGCTGACATGTAAGCTTCTCTGACACAGGTTGGAAGCAGCAGTGAGCTCACCAGTCTGCAAGGAAACAGTCGGCTGCCAAGCATGGCTGTTGCCAAAGGTGACAGGACGGTTGGGCAATGTGAAGAATGAGTTGGCATCAGACAAAGCCAGTGGGATGGGAACACACATACCACGGGATGGGCTTGGCCGTGTCTCTGAGCGCTGGCTGCACCCAGCTCCATGAGGAAATTGGAGGCACCCAGAAATGAAAGCAAGCGGCCTCCAGTCAGCTGGGAAGCTTGGGAGGGAGCCAGGGTGCAGCCTCAGCGCTCTGGCACCGGCTCTCTGGAAACCCCTCGGGCTCCCCCACTTCGCCAGGGTGCTGGGTTGTTCACTGTGCTGTGGGCATGAGCAGCGTTAGCAGGATAAGGAGCTGACTAGGGGAGCTATAGTTTCTTCTACGTACAAGTACACATGCAAACACACACCGTAAGGTGGTTTAAATAAAGTGATGCTGAAGGAGGGTGATTTGTGTCAACAGACAGATTAATTTACATGCTACAGCATGTAGCAATATTCTGTCAAGTAAGAGCTGGCACATTTTTTGTGTCCAGCCACGTATACATAATGGTATCACAGGGGGAGCTGAATTGCTGTGGAATTTAAGGTTGTGGGGTTTTAATGGCACCTAGGAAACAAGATACTGAAAATCCTTGAACACTCAGTAACTTCCCAGCCAGAGCCTTTATTTGTCCTCTAATAGTCTGCAGATTATTTAAGATTTTACTATATCCCTTGATAACTAAGAGCTCAGTTCTTTAGATATTGAGCAGCTTCAATTCTAAATAGGGATGGCTGAGACTTTTTGCAAAGCTTTTGTCTACCTTTGTTTGAGGCTTTGCAACAACTAAGTGGCTTCCACACTTCTAGAAGTGAGAGCGGTAAATCATTGGCCACGCACCCGTTTGTTCAAAGAAGAAAAGAAAATAGTACTGCAATCCTACACGGGTGACAAGATGAAGCTGTCTGTCTCATACAATAGCCATAGAAACCTCAGGCTCCTGGTGTTCTGACTCCCTGGCTCTGATTTACCACAGTGACCGAGTAATTTATTTAATCCTTTCACTACCTCTTTGTAGAGTCTTGGAGCTTCAGGGTGTCAGAAGGAATCATCAAACTAACTCCTGCAAGGCATTAGAAGGCAAGATCTTGCAATGTGTCACTAGGGGGAAAAAAAGAACTTTTATTTCAAAACAGATGTTTTCCCTCTAATGTATTTTACAAGTTGAGGAAAACAGGCTTTTTAAAAAAAGAAAATTAATTGAAAACTTGGATCCTTCTGCAATGAACGTGATGCTAAAGCTGACACCTTGTTTCTTTCACTTGTTGTTAGAAAAGTTTTCTTCTTCGAATATTTGGAACTTCCCAGTCCTCCTGAAGGATTTTTCTCCTTACTCCTAGGTGACTTTTAAAAAAATCAAAATTATTAAGTTATTAGATATTTTGTGGTGCATTAAATTAGTTGCCTCTAAATAAGTCCTAATCAGGACCAACCCCTTCCTGATATGACCACTAAAGCCTGGGGACTGGATGATTCTGTTAAAGTGAGATAATTACATTTTGCACACAAAACGTAGTGAGGGGGTCGGAAGGAATACCCACTGGCCTGAATGGCATTTTGCTCCACAGCAATAAGGTTCAACCAGCAAAGATTGCTACTGCCCTCTTTTTGAATAGCGAGGATTAGCAAGAACCGGCTGTCTGTCGTGGCTGACAGGTTACTGGGAGGTACTGGGCACACTGCTAGTGGGACTCCATCTGGCAAGCAATTGCCTTTCCCAGGTTTTGATCTGGAAAGAAATGTCAGTTGCTGTTGCGAATATCAGAGCCTGTTCTCCGGCTGGAAGTATTGTTCTGCCGATATAGAAAGGCCACTCAGTGATTACAATGACAGGCACTCTATGGAGGCCTGTAATAAAAGCAACGCACAAACGGAAATACTACATTCACATATTTCTGAGCCTAAGGGCTTGTCTATACTAGAAATAATTTTTTTTTTGCTGTGAGTATCTCAGAGAGGTTGAAGACGCACTCTTCCTGCCTATGTCTGTATAGCTACATCTGAATGAGGGCTTTTATCAGCATAACTATGTCAGCGAAAGGCCCAGATCTTAACTCACGTAATTGCGCTGGTAAGGCTCCGTAAGTGGAGGCCAGCTTATACAGATTCTGCAGACGGAAGGAAGCAAGAGAACTGCTCCTTTCATCATGATAGCGTTTTATCTCAGGGGCCTAGCGCTGACATTTTGAGTGTTGTTAACCTCTGCTATTTTAGGATTGGCACGTAGGAGCACATCACCATTGAATCAGGCATTCAGATACTTCTCTCCTGGGAATATGATTCACAAATCTGGCTGGTAAGATGTAATCACTGTGGTTAAGCTTTTCCTTTGAGAACTCTTGCCCTGTTTTTCCCCGATGAGACTCCCTTACGTGCCAGCCATGCCGGACCCTGTTTTACATGAGATACTTGATGAGGTCCCCGGTGGATGACTCCATCACTACTTTAAATTATATGTTAATCTGGCATCCCCCTCTTCATTCAAAGATTTCATTATTTTGCAGCAAAGCATGTGAAAAGAAGAGGATTCACGTCTCCCTGTATTGAAGAGAAAAACCATATGACCTGTTCAGCAGCAATTCCCCCCAAGCATCAGCAAGATATGGACCAGAAGGTGTGTTAATAAACTGTAAACATTTTAAGATAAAAGGGCTGGGTCAGATTACGTACTAAATGTGCCAGTCTTCAACTCTGGCTTGATGAAGTGAGGGTCTGGCAGCTTAAGGAGATCCTGCCTGCCACTCCCTTTGCCATCTCCCTCATTCACCCTCCTCTCCTTGCAGCCCTCAATTGTTTATGGAGCTGGGCTGTGAAGCAGATCTGGGAATAAAGCCAGTTTAAAAAGAGACGGTGAGGTAAAAGGAAGAAAGCTGCTTGCATTCCACTACAAGACAGAATTGCCACTGAAACCCCATTGTACCTAAACACAGTGATGGGGAAAGGAGCCACAGTCTCTCCAAGAAGAACATCTGCAAGGCAAGAAAAGGCACAGTTACTAGTGCAGCACAGTTACACACACTTAGATTTGTGACTCTGCCTTGCAACAAAGGATCTGGCATTACTTTTGTAAGAAAGGATGTTGCTGCTTATCTCCTTTGAGGACAGCCTACTCACAGATAAAGAGAATGGGAAGTCCTGTCTCAGTAATTTGTCCTGTGCTGTCCATTAGGAAACTGGAGTGAGGAGGTTTTAGCTCACCTCGCTCTGATTTTACTATCCTTGATGAGAAAGAAAAAAAAAAAAAAGAGAGAAGAAAATTATGTCAAAACACTACTGCCAGTTTGAGGGGACCTGTGTGATTCTCAGCAGTTCTGCTGTGCAGTAGATTTCTGTCTGTGATTGTTGCTGCTGTGAATAACTTCCAAGGTCCACAAAAGCCACAAAGGAGTGGAAGTCAATAGATTTAGCCCTGCTGTGCAGGATCTGCCTCTCCACTAGCAGTCCACAAATCAGAAGAGGTTGAAATCACCTGCTGGAGTGCAATTCTGCTCGCACAGAATAAGTGAGATAAAAATACACTTCCTGCACTGAAAATATGTTCATTAGAGCAGAAGAGCACAGGTAGGAAAGCAGACTATCTAGTGATCTGACTATTCCAGTAACAGTGGGGTGGCTGGATTGGTGCAGCTACTTCTTAGGGCGCAGGCTGCTATTATGGATGAGGTGATCTGCAAGCTAGTTGCTGTCCATGTTTCCTGTTCGTGTAGCTTTCCTTAAATTGCATCTAGTGGCTGGGTAGCCACAGGGCGAATCTGTTCATCTGGCTGATAACAGCAGCAAACTAACCATGCCATGCCATAAAAATGAGTAGTTTTCAGCCAGATCAGCCAGCTGAATCAACTCACCCTGAAGCCACTCCATTGTTAGATTCATTGCAAAGGAAAGGCCAGGAGAACGCAGCTGGGAGCAGTGGTGGATTGCGACCACCGCTATTTGGCATTAGCTCGTGGCTCTAACTGCAAGCTGTCCCGAAAGGACAACCTGCTCCCATCCTCCCTTCCCTGCTCCAGCAGCATGTTCCTGCTGCCACAAGTGCTTTCCTGACCCCTCAGTGAACCAGGCCAGCTCTCTAAAGCAGCAGAGAACTAACCCATCACCTAGGAATCAAATAGTTTTCTGCCTGCTTGATAAAGTGAAGGAGATTGCTGAGAGGTCCAAGGAGCATAAGAGCTGGCAACAAGGATGCTGATGGGAGTCTGTGGTGTGTTGCTGGGAGCAGACCAGGGCAGCTCATTCTGACAGCAGCCGTTTTGTGAAACCTCATTCTCAATTTAACCCAAAGCAAGAAAAAAAACCCCAAACAACAACATTAAAAAGTGAGCTGCAGCTGAGCAGATGGGAACCAGCTGCATGCTCTCCATTAAAAAGAGTGCATCACATAATTAGATGAAGAGGGACGGGTTTAATGCATGTTTTTGAAAGGTATGATATACTTCTGTTTGCTGAATGGAAGGAGTGATGTGAATAGTGCCACGTATTGCGCACATAGCCTTGCTCTTCCCAAGTGACAGGCAGGAAGGTCAGCGAACAGTTTTGCAAAGACCTATCGTTTCCCATGCCATTGAGCAGCCTGGAGGCCCAAAGGCAGGTGTCATTCCTTTGAAAATAAAGCTGAAAGGAAAGGCCACAGGAGGGAAGAAGCTGTGTGTATGTAGCACAGCGCAGAGAAGGATGCATCTGCAACATCAGAGCTCAGGGGCAGGGGCGTGCCATCTCTGTCCTCTTTGGGGACATGTGCTAGCCGGGGTCAAACTGACCCAGAGGTACCACTCCCTTCTGGAGGTGTTTTAAAAGAGCGTCCATAGGTGTTCTGAATTTACACGGATGGAAATCGTTCATCTGGCTGTTGATTCACAGTTATTTCCTGGGCAGGTAGCCAAAAATGCAACTGCTAATTGCATCAATTTCCATGTTCTCTCTTCTGTAAAATCACTTTATTAGAGGAGTTGGTTAAATTCAGGAAGTGCTCAAATTCCCGGCCGTATCTCGTTCAGCAAAGACTTCTCGATAACAGTGCAGTACTACCTCTCTCAGCTTATGTGCCTGTAAAAGGCGTGATTGTTTGCAGAGGTACGCTGCTGCAGAGGCAATCTTACCAGCATAAGATATATTAAACTGGTATCACGTATTTTTTTAGACTGAACTGTTCTTTTATGATCACTGGTAGCTGGCACAGCTGCGTCCATGCTACGGGATGTTTGCTGTCTGTCAAAATGAGAATAGTGAAGATGGACTTTAGCACGTGTATGTTTCCTCAGAAGCTGCTTTAGCACTCTGTCAATAAACCTGTTTTCAGTAGTGTTTGCTGACACGGCTAAAAAGGTATTGCCAGACCCTCCATCCAATTAACTGTCATTCTGCACCTCGTGTAATAATTTAGAGAAGTCAGTGTGAATGTCACCATAAATTACTACATAAACGTATGGCAGCAGCGCAATGAACAGTGTTAGCTTCAAAGCAGAGACGACTCTTGGCCACCCGGCTGTAGAGAGGTCCCAGAAGGGATGGCAGGTATTTTACAAAATTGCAACCGTACTGCCGTCTTTCAGCGTTTTCCAACAGGATGTGAAGCACGCGGCACTGTTTGCTCTTGGGTGCAAGGCATGATTAGTGCATGCTTTAAAGGAGACCTCTTGAAGGAAAAAGAAAATTGAATTCTGGTTATTTTCAGGCATTGACCAAAATTGCATACAATTTTCTTCTTGGAAACTTACCTTTATCTTTTTTTTTTCTCTATTTTTTAAGCTTTCATTAGTTCATAGGAAATCTTAAACTATTCAATCCAAAGGAGACCATGATGGAGGTCTGGCAGAAGTGGACTCAAAGTGCTCTCTTGCTTAACTGAAAAGTGGAAACATAAAATCTTGAACTGGCTTATTTTTCTCCACAGACATTTGAATATACAAGTAGTAATGAAAAAGGAGATATTTAAATGGCTTAAGAGAATTTTCTCTCAATGAATGCTGTGTGCAATTCTACACTTTGTTGTCCCAGATCTGCCAACCCCAGTAAGTCCAAACCCAATTTCCTGTGCATGCACAAATGGTTGGAGTGTGATCCTTGAGTTTAATGTGTCCTGAACATCTAAGGAGTTACAGAGAAGATCCCCTGTTTGTCACGTGTACAACAGGGTCACCCTGGGCTCCTAAACTTCAAGAAAACCAATAAACAGCCACAAAAAAAAAAAAAGCAGCTTGGTGGTTAGGTTGAGTGTTCACCAAAATGGAAAACACTGGCAGATTCACTGTATCTCCTGGGACAAAGATATTTTCCAGTAGGCTTCCAAAAAAAAAAAAAAATTAAAAAAAATCCATTTCTATAAAATGACTATGATCAAGAGAACTATAAGGGGAAAACAAAAATATTTACATATACTCTTTAGCCTAGATTATGTCAGCTAGAGCAATGTAGAGACATAAGCACAGATCAAATTTGTTTTCCTTCGTGTTGTTAGCAGAACTGCGAGTCTACTGTACCGTAACAGTGCCTCCATGTGTGGTTTTTACAGTGTAAGGTCAGCTCCTAACCAAACAGCTTGTATCCACCCTGTAAGGAAAAGCAGGCAGACAAAGAGAAAGCCTGCAATTTAAAGTAAAGGAACTTGAACACCTTCTTGCTTCTGCTCCGAGTCTGTGCCAGGCAGTACAACTCCCATGAATGCAAAATGAATATAATAAAAAGAGGAACAGAACTGTCATGTTCTGGAAGAAGGTAAAGCCTGTCACTACTCACAAATGTGATTAAATTGCCAAACTTTAGGGAATTTAATTCCTCCATTAACCTGGTCGCCCTTCTAGAGCCTTTCCTTCCAGGCACTCCACTCTCCTCTCTCCCAGCTACAGGAACTCTGTAACACCAGGGCTGGAAGCAATGTTCACACCTAGTTTATTTAACATAACCATTCCTGAGAAGCTGATAACAATATTTTCGTAGTGAATGATTTGCATTTCTGAGGCCATAGCACAGTGCCAGACCCAGCTGCTTGGAGATGTTCATTTGAGATAATGAAATATTTAGCAGCTGCTGTTCCAGCAAACACCGCATTAAGGCACATCGTACAAAGCAGGGCTCCTTCCTCTGTTAGCCAGCACTGCGCAAGTGGAGCTCCTCCAAAGGGCAGCCCCCGCCACGGGAAGCAGGAGAGTTTCACCCATGGGTGCCTGGGAGGAAGGGCTGACGGTGTGGTACTAGCAAACACCAAGAAGAGTAGAGGAGCTGTTTGTTTAAGTGAGACCAGTGCTCTATGAATGTTTTAATGGTTCACTGTATAATTGCAATGAGTAGGTTGGTATTTTCAACTGTTAAACATTTGCCAGCTTGAATTAAATAACTGATTTATTCTATATAAAGTTTCTTGATCTACATTTCTTAGTGGAGGGCACTGTTGCTGGACTAAACTACCTCTCTGGGACTTGTATTTCTTCTGTGTTTCTTTTCCCATGCAGAACCAGCTGCTACAAGAAATAAATGAATAATTTACTGGCTAAACTTAGCATTTTCATCTTATCTGTGAATTAAGCTAAATTCTTTCTCTTTTCTCAAATACATAAACTACTGGGAACTCTTAGTCATAATCCTTTGGGAAATACTTCTTCATTTACAGGATTCATGAGCAATTCACTGAAGGTGTTAGAAGTCATACCAGCTGCATGCCAGGAACAGCCAGGGCCAGCTGCTCCCTGAGGGCCAGGGAGCCAAGGGGGCTGAGAGCGTAAGCCAGCAGGTCGGGGCGCAGGTGAGGATCTGGGGACTTGTGGCCATAGCTCAGGTGAGGGCCAAGAACAAGAGCCTCACCTGAGGCCGCTCCTGAGGGCCAGGGTTCGGTGCAGCAGTGGCCTCCCCGCTGCGCTGCGCGGGAGTGGGCCTTGAGCCCGGCAGCCAGACCTCCAGCAGCGGGGAGGATGTGCTTAGGGCCCAGCGGCTGCCTGGACATGTAGCTCTGGTTAAATCTCTATTTTATACCAGATGAGCCAGGATTCCACACTGTAGCTCAAATAGCCATCTCTGCAAAGTCAAATTATTCTTCTGGAAAAAATATGTTGTCATTTGTTATTACGTTATCCCAGAGCAGCAATTTCTGACTCCTCTCAAAATCTGAGCCTTCATTTTTTTCTAATATATCGTCTCACAGTTGTTCCCCTTCTTATACCAGATCACGCACTCAGCTTGTCCACCAGTTGCACATCACAGCATTTACTGACGCTTACAGTGTAACAGCAAGTTTCCCTATTTATAGGTAAGACTTAGAAGCAGCATGAAACAGAGGAGAATCGATGTACCGTATCTGTTCTGCACCCACCAGACGTCCATGCTACGGGGAGGGCAGGTGGAGAGCCACTAAGAGCAGCTGTGCACTGCCCACTGGCTCTCTGAACAGCGGCAAACCAGGCTGCAGCACTCTGCCTTCACCGTGCCTTGGTTGGACGCAGAGCTACCAGAGATGTCTCGCTTCGACTCACCAGCTGGGACCTCTCCAAGAGACTACGCTGCACTTCATGGAGAAACCTGCTCTGCTGGCGCCAGCTCGCATGCCTGGTGCATGGTATAGCAAAGCTGCCAGGAGGAAAAGGAATAGTCTCACGTTTGCTATGTACCAAATGTCCCAAACATTTGATACAGGAGACAGCCTGTCAGGAGACAAATCTGTTTTCTGTAATTATTCCCAAAATCAGCTTGTCAAGCAAGATGCTTGTGGAGCATCTTGGATTTAGCTTGGCCTCCAAACACACAGGCAAACTAAGGGCTGCCTGGTTTCAGGCCAGTCTCCTGTCATGAAGCAGAAACCTCTCTGGTTTTGCTAGTGTATAAAATGAAGTAAATATTTCCTTCAATTTGGATGAAACATAGCAAATCCAGGAGGGACCAGTCAGAACTTCTGTTTCTTTTACTCTAAGGATGCATTTTAGGATAAAGAATTCAGAGTTTCTTGAAGCAGAAACGTTAAGATTAATCTCACGACAAATCAAACTGTAGAATTGATGCTGTAGAATAGAGAACAGCTATGAAGCACGAACTCCGCAAGCCAGGCAGGAAATATGTCAGATCAAAACTTGGAAAACAGACGTTTTAATACAAGTGATTTTATAAGTGAACTAACAAATCTTGAAGTGAAGCTGGATCTGATGCTGAAATGACAGACTTGTAAAGCAGGTGCAGGCTTGTATGAGGAGATAAAATCATCCCTTCTGCTGTTAGTCTGGTCCATGATATAGCACCAAATAGTACAGAAAACTCTGCCCACTGGAGAGCTCCAGCCATCAGGAGGGTGGTACACCCTTGTTCTGCAGTCTTTGGCAGGAAAAAGCAAAGAATAGTGTTATGTTTGATCCTCAATTAAAAAAAAAAAAACCAAAACTAAACTAAACTAAACTAAAAAGCTAGTGAAGAAGCTACAAAGGATTTTCAATTGGTTGTAAAGCTTCTTTTGAAACTTAGATTACTCATAATCTGAATCAAATTCTGCCCCATTTGTAGTAAAGTGCCCTGTGTGGCATTCACTCTCTCTCAAAATACTAACTGAAAATGAGCTACTTAAATTTAAAGCCTTGCATTTCTTCTCTCTTTCACCCAAAGGCTTCAAAGCACTTTATAAGTATGACTTAACAAGATCTCTTCAGCATTCCTGAGAGATCAGCAGACTGATGTAAAACTATTTCAAACAGTAAACTCGTAGGCGGTGTGAGCGACTTCAGGGGATAACCCCAGAAATGGGCCAAGCCCTGGGGACAGGGTAGGGTGGGGGCTCTCACATGCACCCCTGAGTTTCAGGAGGCTGCAGAGCTGTGTGGTTCTCTTCCTTTGCATCGGCTTCATGAAACACCAGATGCGGATGCCTCACTTCCCAGATGTGCAGTCTGCGTCTCAGTTTGGATGAGAAAACGCGACCAACAGCACTCCATGCTAACGGGTAGGTCCTGTGAGGTCGATTGCTTGTGTTGGCAATAAACCTCCTTAGCCATGATGGGAGCAACTCTCCCCTCTTGTGTACCACATGGTAATAGCGTCACTGTGAACTGTGTTTCATGGTCACACAGGAGTGAGCTAGTTGCAGATATCTTGGAGAGTAATCGGCTTGTAGTCTTTTCTTTCTCAGGCTCATTTCTTTCCTTTCCTGTGTGAGGCCTGAAACATGTTTCCTGAGAGAGGAGTGAGAGGTGAGTGGCAGACCCCACACTGGAGCAAACGGCTTTCAACCTGTGACATCAAGCTGCTGAAAAAAATCATCATTCCCTTCTATAAAGCAACCACAGAGCGCATTAAGCGTTCAGCGGCAGTTCCCAAAAACGCTGACGTACCCTCCTGCGCCCTGGGAGTTTAGCCGAAGCTGCCCAACCTCCAGCCCGGGGGAAGGGGGCCAGCCTGTTTTCAGCCCCAGAACCGAGGGGCAGGAGCAGGCTGCCGCAGGCGGGGGTAACCCCTGCCCCGGGAGGACGAAAGGTCTGCCAGGCACCTCACGGCCTCCGGCCGCCACCGCCGTGAGGCGAGCGGGCCCGGGCAGGGTCAGGGCGCCCCGTCCTCCCGGGGCCCGGTGGCCGCCGCAGGCGCCAACGGCCGTTGGCGGGGGGCGGGGCCTCGGGGAGGGGGCGGGGCCGGAAGTTCCGGGTCGGAGGGAACAGGAAGTCGGGACGTGGCCGCCGCAGCGGAGCAGGAGGCGGAGGATGGCGGCGGTGCTGAGCTCGGACCGGCTGGAGGTCTCGGTGGACGGGCTAACGCTCAGCCCCAACGCCGAAGTGCCGCACTGTGAAGCGCGGCCGGGGCAAGGGGAGCCCGCGGCGGGGCGGAGCCGAGCGGGCTCCGGCTCTCCGGGCCAGGCGGAGGCCGGCGGCGAGGCGGCGGAGGAGGAGGCGGCGCTGAGCCCGGAGCGGCGCTGGGGCTTCGCGCTGGAGGAGCTGTACGGCCTGGCGCTGCGCTTCTTCAAAGGTGAGGCCGCCCGGCCACCTGGCCTGCATAGCCCCCGCTGGGACCGGGCCGGGGGGACGGGAGCCGCCGCCTCCCGGGAAGCCCCGTGCGGCGGCATCGCCGGGCTCCGGGGCGCAGGCGGGGCCCCCGGTCCCCCGAGAGCGGCGGGGAGGCGGCGGTGTCCCCGGGGCTCGGTGTGCCGGGCGCGGCGGCGAGCTTCATGTGGTGGCGGCCGGTGGCGGCTTGTGGGGATGCGCTTTTCCCGGGGCCGGGGAGCGGGAGAAGAGCCGGGAGGCTGCCCCGGCGCGACAGGCCTGCTCCGCGGGGCCGGGAAGGGCGTTTCCGAGGGTTTGCGCCACCCGACCGAAAAACGGAGTAAGAAAAAAAAAAAAAAAAATTCTTACTTATGACATGTGAAGTAAAACCTTGCAGATGTAGGTGAAGAGCGCTCACTTTGAGTGTTGTCGAGTCTGCTTGCAGCCCGGGTACTGGCGTGAGGTGTTGTGTCGTCCCCGCAGGATGCAAACTTCGAGTCTGGCTTTGCTGCTTCGTGTGCTGTCGTGATTCCAGCTGGCAGCTGTGCGAGGGAGCCATGAAATACCCAGGGTGCAGACCTGGAGCACTTGTCCTGGGATCCCCTGAAGCCACGTTTGCTTCTGCAGTAAGCTGGAGGTACCTTGCCACACTCGCTTTCCTCGAGAGAAGGAAATTGACTGTGTGGTTTTGGACGAAGAGCTGCATTCACTGTAGTGTTACATTGTGCCACAGCATTGGAGCACCTCGCCGCGATGTGTTGCTTTGCGGGCTTTCAGGCGGCTGCTGTTCAATGTGGGGCACAGAGCAGACAGTCTAGTAACCTGCCTGTGCTGGGAAAGATACAACTCTGTGCTTGGAAAGGTCAGTCAGTTGTCAGATGGCCCCCCAGGAAAGCTGCCTTTTCTGAGGGCAAGTATGCTGGCAGGTAGAAATTGTACTAGAGGGACGAAGTTATCTTCTTTTCTTTGCTCCAGCTGACTTGCACCCTGATAGTTGTTAGGAGCATGTAAGACTCTAAGCAGTTTTTTTGAGCCCCGGTTCTTTGACCCAGTTCTGATGCCCTTCCACAATGCAGTTTTTTAGTTAGCATGCTAACATACGTTTTTTTTTTTTTTTTTTTTTTTAAAGCTGTAAGAACCATAAGGGATCATAACTGTAATTTTTCTTTTTTTTTTTATTGTTTTTCTCTTGTGTTGGAAGCTGGTGTGACCAGGTGTCAGGTTGGAAGCACTGTGATTTCTGTCTCCTTACCCTTTCTGTAAAACAAGCTGCTTGAAAGGGTTCTGGTTTGGTTTAATGAGCATTTGTTCTTAAAACATGATGATGCAGAAGGAAATGTCTCTGCAGTAGCAAATTCCTTTTCTCAGTCAACTGTGATCTTATTTTGTATTGGGTTTAATATTCTACTGGAACTGATATTGACAGTTTAAAACTTAGAAGCTCATTCATAGCGTTATCTACGTTATTTATAACATCTGTTATGTCTCATGTTTTAATGAGACTTATGCTCTACATTTCTCTCCTCTTGGATGTTAAAAAGCCAGGGGAGTGTTACTTGTGTCTAGGTTCCAGTTCATTGTGTTGTGTTGTCTCAACAGTGGGTTGGTTGTTGCTTTCCTTCTATTAAAAGCTTAATTTCAACGTTTCATTTTACTGCTGCTCTTTTTTCTTAACCTTCTGCAATTTCTTGTCGTGCATGGTTTTGCTCATAAGAGGAAAACTTTACACATTGTGTGGAGTTGTCAGACCTTCCAAATGAAGGTTCCTCTATTCTTACAGCTGGAATAAAAGTCACATGAAATCATTGCCATATTTTCATCTGGTAGCTTTTGCTGAAAGTGACATAACATGAGGGATTTTATTTATAGATGTGATGGTGAGTTACAGGAGCTTGTAATACTTGGATTACTGATTCTGCCAGCTTGCTCTATATCTACATGGCTCTGAAAATAATTGGTCTTGTTTCCAAATGATTTTTTTACATCCACTGTCAAAACAACCGTGGGAGTGGGCATGCTTGTTTAGCAGCCTTGTAGATGCCAAGGGACAAACACAAATTTCTCCTTTACTTCAAGGAGCAACATATGAGGGATCTGAAGGTTGACCCATGTTAGCAGGTCGATGCTGAGATCTTGTTTTTAATCATTCTTCTAAAAACTACTCTGATTTTGGAGGTGGGAGGTGTGTTCGAAAAACTTTCTTAAAGGTAGTTAATAACCATGCCACAGTGCGTATTAGCTACTCACACAGCTACTATGGAACAAGCAAGTGATTTGAGGCAGCACTTGTTTGGGAAAACAATGGTATCAGGATTAACTGTGGTTATTGGGATGGAGGGGGCTCAGGTCAGGATGCTAGAGGAGTCTCTGGGTGAGGTCAGGGTAAGCAGTGATCACTAGTTAAGTAGCTTTCTTTCTGCTTCTGTGTGCAGACTGAGTTGTCTGGTTGTAACTCATGATGTATTTGCTTCCTAGAAGATTTGAATCTGATTAAAATACTTCAAATTTGCTTATTGCAATGACTGCTAACACTTGTCTGTGATGGCGTATTATATGTAACAGAATTGCTCCAAGACAAGACAGGGTTGGGGGGGAGTGTGTATAAACAGTGTGAAAAACATAACTGAAACTAGGCTAGGATATTAACGAGATTCAAAAGCTATTTTATTCAGTTTCTGATAAAGACAGAAGCAGATCTAAAATACTTGACCCTGGATCACTTCAATTGTCAGGCCTTAGGCCATGCAGATGTGTGCTAGCTTTTTTTAGCATCCATAATGGCTTGTGAAGGAAGCTTTTCAGAATAATAGAGACATGGAAAATAGATGGTTAGTAGTGTTCCAGTCCACCTTTTCTGTGAGAAACAAGAGCCTTCCTTACAATGCACACTCTTTCTCTTACTGCTGTGTCGAGCCTAGTCCAGGTCGACGAGTATTTTGGCTGCCATTAAGAAGCTGCTCTGCAGCGCTGGATCCAGCGTACACTGGAGAGCAGTCATGTTGCTGAAATGGGGGCATTTCTTCATCTCTTGGTCTGTCTGTAACTGTGTACCCCAGGGCAGCTGGCAGAGTAGAAGTGTCTCTGACAGCTTATTTTGCTTGTTGAGCTGCTACGAGCTATGCTGGTGGAGGTAACTTGTTTAAGGTGTAAGCTGTGTCCTGCAGTAGGGAGAGGTGGCTTGCAGAGCTCTGCCAGCAAATCTCTTCCAGTATCAGCCTGGCTTTATGGTTTTCCACATCCTGTCACTGAAATACCATTGTACCCAACCTTCAATATATGACCGTCCCTCAAGTGTTCCTGCTCTGCCTGAAGAGATTTGCAGTGCTTCTGGGTAGACAGTATACAAACCCTGTCATTTTGCTATCTAAAGGCTCTCCTGGTATGTTAAGTACTATAGCTTTGTTTGGCTGCTCCAAGTTATTTCCTCTTATCCTAACAAGAATGCATCTTCAACCTCAGCATACATCCTTCTAAATTAATTGTTTGACCTAATCTTTTTTTTTTTTTTTTTTTTGGAGGGCTAATTTGATGGCATGGTTGTAATTCATAAGTTAAGCAAGCTGTTGTTTTCAAGACTAGGAAGACACCTGAAACATATCTACATTTGATGTGAAGTTGAGCTTTGACCACAGTTAATTGGAAGGGCTGGTCGGTAACTCTTCTGTTGATGCAGAACATCCTCAGGAGAGGAGAATTACAAGTGTGAGTGTGCGTACTGGGATCTGCAGGCACTGATTCAGTTCTTGTGCTTCTCAGTTTTGGTCTTCCTCATTAAAACTTTGCAAATTAATAGCACTAACATATGTGACTTCTGCTTTTGAAAGCTATGAGGTGAAAAATTGTACTTCCCAAACTGTGTTCCAGCTTCTTCTAGATGACTCCACTGAGTGCTCTCCCTGGGAATTGGGCATTTAGAGTGAGTGCAGTAGGTGGAGTGGAAGCTGCAGCATATTGTGCCATATTTCTTAGAGGGGAAAAAAATAATCTGAAGTTGCATGGGAGTAAGTGTCTTGCATGATACAGTTTATTTGTAAGCATATTTCTTAAACTCCTTTGGGTCTGAATTTGCAGTTTTATACACATTCATTTCAATGGTGCAGTGCTGTGTAGTGACATAAGCCTCTGTTACCTGCTTTTTCATTACTAGTTATAGATTCATCTTTCTGTTATGTTTGCATGCCAACACAAACAGTGGTCTTCAAGCATACAGTTAATTACTTGTAGTGCAAGGAGGGTCATTGGTGTTCTCAGTATCGGTTTTCTGGAGTATTTAACTGAGTTGCCCTCAATGTATCTCAGTTCTGCAAGCATCTAAACAGAGTAGCCACTGTCAAGGGGAGCAGTGGTCTGAGGAGCTGATACTAGGTGTGCAGGGATTTCCCTTCCAGAGGTGACAACACAATAGTGGTGTGCTGTGGTTTCATTGCACACATCAGTGAGGCCTGAGCTTGCAGTAGTAAGTGGGAGCCAGGCTTTTTATGTCTTCTGGGTGATCTATTTCATGTAGTCAGTGAAGCACACATACTTGTGTGCGTTTATATTTATATATATATATATATATATATACACATACATATATTATATTATATAGACCCTTGCTACAGAATGCCTGAAGCATTGTAGGTCTGCCTTGTTTGTGTAACCATCCCTTTAATAACTACTTGATTTATTAGTGGCTGCTGCTTAAGCATAGAGTTTAGTTGACTTGAGAAGTTGCCATTTCAGGTGAATGATGGGTTGAAGTATTGTCAGGAAAAAAGTCTCCTAATCCTCTGTAAGAAAGCTGAGCCTTTTTCTGGCACTGTTGGGTCAGGCATACCAATGGCACAGGGATATAACTGCTGTACTACTGCTGTATGCATCTTTTGGTTTTCTCGGTGTGTTCCCTAGAGCTCTTTGTTCTTCCCCTGCCTGACAGCTGGGTTAGATGTGTGGGTAATACCTACTGAAGTGGTGCGTTCGTGGATGCTTGAATAAATTTTGCACTTCTAGGTGTGTGGACTCACTAATGCTCTTTTTGGGCATATTTGACTCTAGATGGTCTTCAGGTTCTCTGTTTCAGTTTAATGACAACAATTCCAAATCTTTGGGATAATTGTACAGTGGTTCATGCTGAAGATTTCAACTGAAAAACAGCTAGTATACAGCTTTGCTCTCTTCACTGGCTCCAGATACTTTGAGAGTTTGCTTCTAATCTGCATTATCTACAAGGCAGTGAACAGTTGTCGCATATTTTTCTCATCTGTCTGTTTTCCTGTCTTACTTAGCTTGTTTGTTCTTCCCTGGGGTCACCATTCTTCATAAATGCAGATTTTGTCTTCTCTTGATACTTAGGGCTTGAGATCGGACTTCTCTGTTCTGTGAAAATGCAGGCATGCTGTGTATAGCATGGGAAATGATGTTTTATTCCCTTTAGCCCTCTTCAGGAGTGAGCTCAAATACTCATGATGTTAGCTGGCTTAGATAGCAGCCTAGTACAGCAAATAGCTATGGTTTTTGGCAGACAGCTGTAGGTATACAGGTTGTGCAAGGCATACTATGCTGTAGGGACCCCCTTGAGAAATGTACTTTGCTCAGAAGCCTGGCAAAATTTCAGTGTCGTGCCCTTATCAATTTACTTACTTTTAAGCACGCTACCTCAGGATATTAAATATGGTTTCAAAGTGGGTGCTGTTTATTAAGGCAAATGGAAGTGCTCGCTACTTAATAAGCAAATTATGAGTTAATTATGAAGTGTGAAAAATTGAGGAAAAGCCAAAGGGCTCTTTGGGTGGCCTGAGAGCAGGAGACCAGAGATCCAGGGAGAGAGCTTACCAGGATGTGGTGATTCGCCTCTCTCAAGTATCACAGACTTGTTGGAGTGAGAAGGGACCTCTGAGGATTGTGAAGTTCAGCTCTTCCTATTCAGGGCAGGCTTCTCAGGACTTCTCACAGTATATTAAAAAAAAGGCAAGCCACCTCTTATGCTTAAGTGAAATTTCCTATATTTCAGGTTGTGTCTACTGCCTCTTGTCCTTTCACTGGATACTGCTGAGTAGATTCTGGTTCAGTCTTTACATCCCCCGACTTCTCCACCCCACCTGTTGTTTTTTTTTTTTTTGGTTTTTTTTTTTGGAAATACATATTTTGGTGGACTAAGGCTTCTGTTTTTTGAAGGTGGAAGAGATTTGCTGTGAGGTTGTGGGACACTGGGAGAAGAGCAAAGATGTGAGATTCTGGAAGTGTGAAGTGGACCTGTAGGAATGGATAAGAAGTGATTGAATGTCTGTCTTCCTAATTCTTTGGTTCTGCCTTCAAAATTAATGGCATGCGTGTAATAGTGCCTTGTGATGTTTTAACTAAGTCAAGTAATGTGCTGAACTTACTCTATCAAAAATACAGCTTCTTGCTGTGACCTGCAAACACTTTCCCTCTGGTGTTGTCTCTAATTCTCAGTTTTCAAAAGTATTTGCTCTGAGCTTCTCAATAAGCTATAGCAGAGGTACTCCCTCCCCTCTTCTGTTCTGAGATTTGCTTCTTTTCCTGTTAATAACTCTGTTTACAAGCGTCAGCCAAGTAATCTTGCAATATGTAAATATCAGCCCTAAAACTTGGGTGTGAGTTGGACTGTTCAGTTTGGGGCTGTAAACAACTTGTTCCAAAGTGACCTTTACTGTAAAAGTGGAGCTGGAAGCTAGTGGCAGGTCTGCCTGTGGTTCCTGGCTACACAGAGAGCAGTTAGTAGTACAGTCATACGAAATGTCTATTGTTTACATCCGATAGCGGCTGTCTCATTTCAACCCTTTCAAAAGGAGATAATGCCTATTTATTTGTTTTCCTATTCCAGACAAAGGTCTCTTCTTAATAAGCAGTGTAATTGCATATAGCAATGCCTATTTCTTTGATTTGTTTTGACAGTTTAAATGTGCTGAGGTAAGTCCTAGCTGACTATTTCATATACTGTATGTTTTAAATCAATGCAAGTCTCCTCTTAACAGTAAATGTGTGGTGGGATCCAGCGCCTTCAGGAGGTGTTGGTGTGGAGCCATAGGAATTCTGATTATGTTCAGGCTTATGTTGTCTGCACCTTATGGCCAGAGCTCTCTACGTTTGTGCTGATGAGGTCACCTCTAAAGCTTTTATTGTGAGGGGTTATTCCAGCTGCCTTGGCAAAGTGCACCAATCAAATTCCTTCAAGGAAGACTTTCCCTTAACTCTAATTTTTCCTCTCTGCAGTTTTCATTGCCTTAAACCTCACTTGTTCTGCTTTCATCAATAAAAGTTAACATCACATCTTTCTTTGTGGAAAATCTTTCCTATCCACACTATAATAGACCTGCCAGACGCATCTGAATTGAAGTTAAGGTTTTTAAATATTTCAGAGATATAGATCCATAGGTATGATGTTCAACTAATTAACATAAATATTTATATGATAACTTACTAGTTAAGATTCACTCTAGATGGTGCGATGAAAACCACTTCACAATTAATTTTCAGCAGCTGAAGTAGATGTGTTTCTTCTGGACAGATCTATACTTTACATGAATAGAACTGACTTAATTTTGTCTAGCCTCTTGTGACTTACCTTATTCTTTTTTTACAGAAGAAATAATGGTAGTGGTTGTATGAAATACTCTTTGCTGTCCTGTGCTTAATCGATTAATCACAACAGTGAAACTTTCTTTTTTTTTCTACAGAAAAAGATGGCAAAGCCTTTCATCCAACATACGAAGAAAAACTCAAACTTGTGGCACTGCACAAGCAGGTTCTGTTGGGACCTTACAACCCTGACACTTGCCCTGAAGTTGGATTCTTTGATGTGCTGGGGAATGACAGAAGGTAAAAGGGCTGATGCTTTTGTTGATCTTAACTCTGCTTTTCCTGTCTGAAGAAAACAATCCAATTTCTGCAATAAGAAGACAAATGTGTGGGTTGCATCAATGTGTGTGTTAAGTAGTGGAGAATGAGAGTGGCCTCTTCAAATGTATCTTGGAAATCTGAGTCACAGTTCAGTAAAGTAGCTAACAAAGTTTTTTCAACCGTATTAGGTGTTGTGGCGACAGTCCGGTTTCTCATGGCAGTTTAAGACTAGGTTAGCTCTGCGTTAATGTGCAGGCCCATGTTTCATCCTAACTCTGCAGCAAGGCCAAGCCTTTTGCCAATGGTAGAAGCATTCACTATAGCTTTTGTTAATATCAAAGATAACTTCTGAAATCAGATACCTGATACGTTCAAACTATGAGTAAACTTTGAGATCTGGGCAGTCTCAGGCTGATCTCTTGTTGAGGCTGCACTTCTGATGTTCAGTGTTGCTGTTTCTAGTGTGAAGGCAATGTGCAATGAAGCACAGGCTTCTTGGAGCCGGACCCAGAGCACTGCTTTTGCCCAAATGGACATAGCCTTCTTTTAGGAAGAACAGACTGTTGCATTCAACGAACTCAAGCACTATAATCAATGATTGTTACTATGTTTGTTCCTAGAAGAAAATATATGCATTTTTTTTTCCACAAACTACAGTGGAGGAGGGGTAAAAAAAAACTTAAGGTTTATTTGTATCTGGGAAGTATTTGGACGTAGTTGAGAATTTGAATTAGAGTCGAGGGTATGTATGATGCACTGAGTTATGTCTGTTTGAAAGAGTTACTCTGGTGCAGGTAGAAGAGAACTCTGAATCCTATAGGTTTAAGGTCTATCTTTGAATGGGAGAAAGTTGTTTGTTCTCTGAAACTGAATATGATAAAGAGTTGTCCCTGGTCTCCCAGCATTTTTTTTCTTTGCCTGGGTTCTGAGTTCACCATTGATTTGAAAAGAGTTGAGTCTTCCATTATTTCAGCTGATTTCTCTCTCTCAGGAAGGAATGGGCTGCCCTTGGAAACATGTCAAAGCAAAAAGCTATGACAGAATTTGTTAAGCTCCTGAATAGATGTTGCCACTTGTTTTCGACATATGTCACTTCCCACAAGATAGAGAAAGAAGAACAAGAAAAGAAAAGGTAATGTTTGAGTCCTTTGGTGTTGGAGTGCATTGAGTGTATAACTCTTGACCTATGGACAGTGGCACAGCTAGCTTAGGTCGAAGTTGTCTTGGGAAGAGAGATGATTGAAGTTTAGATGGCTGTGGTACCATTTGATCTCTTTAAGCCTTTTTACTTTGCTGGTAATGAATTATTGTTTCTGAGGTGAAGACACCTGGAATGTAAGGAGTTGCTGATAAGGTAATCTCTTTAAAAAATACATACTTCACAGAGTCTGCCCTGGTGTATCTGTGGACTAAGCATATATAGAACACAAAATTGTCAGGTGCTTTAAACTCCTCTTCTAGTATGGGTTAGCAACTTGACAAAGGCTATCTTCTACTATAATATACATATGTGATTATTACAGTAGAATATCCACGTAATTATTGAATGTATGTTAAGGCTTGGAAGATATGTTTAAGGCTTCCAGACAATTTTTCTACTGCTCTCTCCTAAGAATGGTGTAGTAATAGTTATATATAGATTAGAATGAGCATCATAATACAGAACTTATGCTTCTCATACTGCATAGTGCATTAAAACTAAACAGTAATGTGTTTTCTTGTGTCCAGTAAGACACTTCTCCAGTCAAATTGGAAGTGGGAGGAGATGATACCAAATAAAAAGCTTTTATCAGACAGGCAAGAGGCAGGTTACAGCATGTTGAAAGTAACTCACCCTAGGATTGTAGGAATGCTGAAATAGCTTATTGAGTGGATGTTGCAGAAGAGAAGAGGAAGAGCGAAGGCGACGTGAAGAGGAGGAGCGTGAGCGTTTACAAAAAGAAGAAGAAAAACGTAGACGAGAGGAAGAGGAAAGACTGAGAAGAGAAGAAGAAGAGAGGAGGAGAGTAGAGGAGGAACGACTTCGGATGGAACAACAGAAGTGAGTGGCTGAAACAAATAACACTTCAAAGAAAATAACTGCCTTGCACTTGAGACAATTGTATCTAACTTTTTACATAGTTACGCTAGAATTGAATACCTGAAGTTCAGAGCACTCAATTCTGGTAGTGACATTTGCATCCTTAGTTGAGAGTGACACAGTTTGCAGAGAATAATTATCCTAATGTGTTATTGTATGCAGCCTCCTCCAATGAAAGTGCCAGAGAAACTTTGTTTAAAGAGAAGCTCTGGGGGTTTAAGGGCTGCAGCTCATGAAAACTTGTGACTCTGCTTCTTACATGACTAATGCTGCACTGAACTGAGCAGAGTGAAGTGTCCAACTGGAAGTGTTTGAACTGTGACTTGAAAGCTTCTGTCCTTTGACAGAAGGAATCTTGAAAAAGGGTAACTGCAGTTCCAGGGGGTGTTTTGAATGCATGACTGAAATTGTCTAACTTGGTAGGCTAACACTACCTCCTTAAAGGTGCTCTCTTCCTAGGAAGTGTAAAGTGTCTGCAGATCTCATTTGTACGCTGATAATCGCTGGATTTTAGAACCCCGCTAAAAGGTGTACAAAATTTGTGCACTTAATCTCTGTAGCCCACATTAAATTGTTTACTTTAGAATATATACCTCTGGTTGTATTTCACTGTTCCCATCACATCCAGATGCTGAAAACATAGATCTAGCTTTGCACACTTAATATTTAAGAGAATAGTAAATCAAAGCTGTTCCACATCAGTCAGCAACCATTTTTCATAATTAAAATGTCTTTGCAGGAGGTGTCTCTGAAATAGATCCTGCAGTTGCTATGTAGTGTTTTTGAGAAGGGAGCAAATAATTAACACACAAGTTTTACTGTTTATTTAACACTCTGAGGGCCAGAGGAGTGTAAAATAAAGACATAAGAGTACAATGGAAAAATGTCACTCAGTGCTAAGTAACAAGTAGTGCGGTAAGCCTTGAAATTGAGATTACTTCTTTTTACATGAATAGCAGTGTTTATTAAGTGCTTGTTAACAGGTTATGGAAATAAAGAATTTAGATGGAAAAGGAATGTGGATACATAAATATAGGCCAAGTGTATCTAAAGTTACATTTTTTCTGAAGTAGTAAATCTTGCCCTTTAGGATACAAACCAATCTAATACTGGAGCTTGTAAAGGATGATTTTGGGGGAAGGAAGAAGAGCAGGAAGCAAAGTAGTATTATACAAATGGAGTAGTAATTCTTTCTTCCTCTGAAGCGTTAATAGCTGGTAACTGAATGTAATGTGAGACAAAATGAACTCTGGATCTAGTTAGGTTTTTACTATATAGCTTCTGTTAGCCCTCTCAGAGAGGAGGAAAAGTGAGCCTGTGCATAAGTAATCCATGTGTTCCTCCTGAAGTTTCAGCAGTTGCGTTTATTGGAGGCACAGATGCCCTATTTGGCAACATTTTTTTCATTCCTGAATTAAACCACAGTCAGTCATGCTTTTCATAGGTTTGCATACTGTCTTGGGAAATTAAGACAGTAATGTGGTGTGCTACTCTTAGATTTACCAGAAAGCATTGCCATGCTGCACCACAGCAGGTCTGCTCTTGTCAATATTTACAGAAAGGCCATAGGAGGATGGTTTATGCATATTTTTCTGGAGGACCCAAATGTGGGTTTTTTCCCTTGCTTGTTTGAGAAAGTTAGTCACGTGTTTTTCTAGCACTACCTTATCAGGCTACAGATTGAGAATTATGTAAGAGCTCTTATTTTTTTAGCACTTGATGTTTTCAGACATTGGGTACAAATTGTTGCTCCCTTGTTCTCAGCATGTTTTTTAGGGCTCTGCTCTATTGTATAGATTTGTTTTAATTGGTTTTCGAAGGAATTTAATTGACTGTCTTTGAGGCCACTTAAATCACTTACAGGGATTTTCCCCAATACCCTCAACTGCTTGTGATCTTCATACTCTCCTCCCACCAATGTAGGCAACAGATAATGGCAGCGCTGAACTCCCAGACTGCCATTCAGTTCCAGCAGTATGCAGCCCAGCAGTATCCGGGCAACTATGAGCAGCAGCAGATCCTCATTCGGCAGCTCCAGGAACAGCATTATCAACAATACATGCAGCAGTTGTATCAAGTCCAGCTTGCACAGCAACAGGTATGGCTGACCAGCTGAGAAACTTAGATTTTTGTGTCCCAGGCTGTCTCTGGGAGATGTTAACTTGTCTGCTGTTATCTCCTTGAAAAGATAATCACTACAAGGAGAGATAGTGTCCTAGTGACTAATGCTGCTTCAGATTCAAACACCAAAGCCCTTTTATTTAATCTTTTTGACTGGTTTCCTGAAGCAGCTGTTGGTTAAGGAAATTCTAAGCCTTTACTAATTACTTGGCTCGATATTATTCTTGGAGACCAGATGTCAAGTGCTCTGCTGCAGCAGCTATTGTGTGTGTAATTTTGTGGGGGTACATACCAGTGCATCTGAGCGTAAACAAACCATTCAAGTGACTCTCCGTGCAGGTAGCACACCTGAGGATCTGTGCAGAGCAGCAGGCTTTGGTCAGCCATGTGTTCCCAGCTGAACATGCCTGCAGCACTGTTACATCACTGCTGGGTTTGAGATCCCTCCTCCCTGTCAGCTTGAGCAGTACTGACTTCTCTTTCCTTTTGCATCTATTGTTTGACATATTAATTAGATAATTAAGTTGCTTGCCTGCAATAGACTGCTTGTGATCGGGGTGGGAGGACAGACTTTCGTATTTCTGGTAGCAATGGGTGGCAGTAGTACATTACTACTTTGCCAGGGTTTTGTGCCTGGGCTCGAAAGACTACTCTGTTTAGGAGAATCTTGCATTTCTGGCAAGTGTGCTGTATTCACAAGCTGTTCTAAAGTTCAAGGACACCCATCTGTAACTGTCTTAAACACATGTAAGCCAGACATCAGATTCTAGTATATCTGACCTCTCTGGGCAGAACCTGAATCTTGAAAGGCTTATAACTGCCACTCTGAGGTCCATTGTTCTTGAGCTAAAGTCTTAAAGTTCAGTAACTAATTTCCTGTTAAGTCACTTGTGTTTTGATGAGGCTTGTGCCCTCAGCAAAGAACTGTCCAAGGAAGGAAGCCATATGAACCTCATGAAGTTCAAGAAGGCCAAGTGCAAGGTCCTGCACCTGCATTGATGCAGTCCACAGTATCACTACAGACTAGGGAATGAATGAATTAAGAGCAGCCTTGTGGAGATGAACCTGGGAAACACTGGTGGATGAAAAACTGGATATGAGCTGGCAGTAGGCACTTGCAGCCCAGAAAGCCAATCGTATCCTGGGCTGTGTGAAAAGAAGTGTCCAGAAGGCCGAGGGAGGGAGGTGATTCTCTGCTCCAGTAGGACCCCACGTGGAGTACTGTGTCCAGCTCTGAGGTCCCTAGTACAAGAAAGACATGACCTGTTAGAGCAGGTCTGGAGGAGGGCCACAGAAGTAGTCAGAGAGCTGGAGCCTTGTGAAAAATGGTTGAGAGAGTTGGGGCTGTTCAGCCTGGAGAAGAGAAGGCTCCAGGGAGACCTTATAGCAACCTGTCAGTGTTTGAAGGGGGCTTATAGGAAAGATGGAGAAAGACCTTTTTACCAGGGCCTGTAGTGGTTGGACAAGGGGCAGTAGTTTTAGTCTGAGAGAGTATAGCTTTGGAATGGACAGAAGGAAATTTTTTTTTTTTTTTTACATAATGAGTACGGTCAGACACAGGATGAGGTTGCCCAGAGAAGTTGTGGATGCCCCATCATTGGAAGTGTTCAAAGCCAGGTTGAATAGAGCTTTGAGCAGCCTGATCTAGTGATGATCCATGCTAGGCAGGCTGGACTAGATGATCTTAAAGGTCCCTTCCAAGCCAAACCATGATTGGATGGAGTTGAAGTGGTATAAGAAAGTCAGAGTCTTCCTGCCCTGTTACTGTTACTCCTGAAGCTTAATGACACCTTGGTACCAATGTTTTGGTGTCATAGTGGTAAGCAAAAGCTACAACTTCATCAGTCTTGTCCTTGATGCCTTCTGTAACAGATAGTACTCCCTTGAGACTGAGGTGTCAGAGATGCTGCTGCTAATTTTCTTCAATGCCATCGGCACTGCTCCTTTCAATCATGGCTGGCTGCCTTCTACATACAGAAAACTAATCACCTCCGAGACCCAGGCAAAACAGCCTTTCCTTTATAGTGGCTTACAAAGTAGTAAGTCTGCCAGGCGATGAAGCTGATCTTTGAAATCTCTGCTTGGACAACTCTTGTAGAGGAAAGGATGAAAAAGCAGTGTGTAACAGAGCTAAAATTATCTAATTCTGCTTTGGACTTTCCTGAAAGCTGAGGTAGCCTCCGCAACACTTCTGAGGAATAATTTCCTTTCTAATGCCTCTAATTTAGTCACCTGAGGATCTACTAGGGCGGTTTAAAAGTGCTGTTCTGTTATAGTTGCTTACAGATCAGCTTGTGATACAATTAATTTTGGGAAGGGTGTATGCAACAGTTTTCTAAAAAAGTTCTCACCACTTTATGTTGTCTCAGTGCATGGAGCTGCTGTAGTAGAAAGTGGATCTGGGCAGTGTCTGTTCAATTGCTCACAGAGGAAACTTAACTGATGTTTGACTATGTTATCGTCATACTCCTTCAGGATGCCTGTATTCCACTCATTCATTAAAATCATGTGCTTATTAGGTTATTCTTTAAAGAAAGAATGGTACTGTCAATTATATCTTTTGCCTGCCCCAACAATAAAAGCCTCTGTAATCTCTCTACTGATAACTAGGGGCAGGGGAATAAGCCTTGAAGCTAAAGGGGTAATGCATCCTGCTTAAATCCAAAAGGATGATTTTACCTTGTATAATCTCATTTTAGGTGTATTTAAACCTTTGCACAGGGACAGCACGGTAAATTCTGTCTAGAGAGTTTCAATGTGCATAAGTAGTGTTCTAAAAGCAGCAGCACCTCTGAGCTTTAACTCCTCTTGGACCACTGGCAGTCCTTGTGGCTCTTATGCTTCCTGCTTTCATATTAAATAACTGCCTTTGGGCATTTTGGATTTGATAGAGAGCCCTGATGAGTGAGTTAACTCTCAAATTGGCAAGTACTTAACAGACCTTAAGTACTTCCAGCTCTTTTTAGACCTGGAGGAACTCAGGACAGAACACTTTCCAGCCCACTGGTAAAAACCACCAAATCACTAAGCCTCCTCGTGGGGTTCAGGGGAGACTTTTTTCTTTAAAGTGTCTTTATACCTTCTGCTGGAAGAGGGAGATACCTTGGAAGGTTTTGGTTTTACTTGACTTAATTTCTGTCGTTTTAGGCAGCCTTACAAAAACAGCAGGAGGCGGTTGTGGCAGCGACAGGGACACCTCTGACTGCTGCATCAAAGGTGAATGCACCTGCCCCAGGGGACACCCCAGCTATTAATGGGCAGGCCAGTGCACACGCAGACAGCCCTGAAAAAGAGCTGGATCCTGAGGCTTTGGAAGAAGCACTGGAGAATGGACCAAAAGGTAGGACTGCTAGATTCCTTAATTGAAAATAAGTAGTGAAAGTCTTTCTTAGGATTCAGGTGTGTTAAGTTTGGTTATTATGACTCTCTGCTTGGCTTCATTGGGCTATGCAAGAGCCAGGTTTGATTTCCAAGTCCAGTTTCTTTCTAGGGAGATCAACATTGCACAGACAAAACTCAGCTTTAGAGGAAGCAGCAAAAGCATTTCAGGCAAAGTGGATGGGATCCAGAACCTCCTTTAACTTTTAACTTGAAGAAAAGGAGCGTAAAAGTTCTAGCAGAAAGCTGTTCTGTGCAGAAATATGTTTAATCTTATTTGAACTTGGGTCAAAATGAAGTTATTTAGCTTTGCAGATTAAAATAAAACCAAATCTTTCTTAGTCTCTGAGTGCTGTCCCCTCACATTTCCCACCTTCCTCAGACAGCTTCTAGGAAGCTGTGGAAGTGGAGTGGGAGGAGTAGCCTCCCAGCAGCTCTCTTGTCACTGGTATTTCTGGGTGTTACCTCTACGTTTTCATCCATAATCAGTAGTCTCAAAAGGCTTGCTTGAATCTCAGAATGGAACCAACACTAGCACGATCCTGGTCTGCATAATGAGATCTTCAGTTATTTTAGTCAATATACGACAATTTCTAGAAAAATCTACAACCTCTGGTTCTGTCACATTAAATATCTTTTCAGTGAAGGGTTCTGTGCAATGTAACCCCATCACATGTAGCAGTACATCTGAGTCTTTTCTGTGTAAGCACTGTTGACTTAAATGTGATGGATGGGCGAACTGGCACTACATTTCATGCGAGTGTCAACTGTGAAAATGTTTTTTCAGTAAAAAAAAAAAAATTACTTGAAAGCAACTCTGATGCTTGTGGTCCTCAAGTGTCCCTGAGGCACACTTAAGTATGCACCATGAATAACTGAAGCAAAGCTTAACTGGAGTATTTCCTCCCCTCTCTCCAGATTCTGTTCCAGTGATAGCTGCCCCTTCAATGTGGACACGACCCCAGATAAAAGACTTCAAGGAAAAAATCCGGCAGGATGCAGACTCTGTGATCACAGTGGGCCGCGGAGAAGTGGTTACAGTTAGAGTACCAACTCATGAAGAGGGGTCTTACCTCTTTTGGGAGTTTGCTACAGACAATTATGACATTGGTTTTGGGGTGTATTTTGAATGGACAGACTCCCCTAATACTGCAGTCAGTGTGCATGTCAGTGAATCCAGTGATGATGAGGATGAAGAAGAAGGTAAGCATGCTTGTTTATATGAACTGCCAATCCTCCAGAGCTTGCCATGTGGGAAAACTCAACTGACTGTCTTGTGTAATCTCCTAGTTCCCACAGCTTCCATCTAGCTGGAATCTTTTCTCCAATTTTGAATAGGAAGTGCAATTCTGAAAGTAACTTCAGGCAGCTCATTTGGTCACAGATAGGTTAAAGCAGTTGCGAGCAGGGAAATCGCTTTCTTAAGTTTTACTTACTCTTTAGTGTGTTCTCTTGTCCAAGTCAGGTATTCAGTACGCGAGATTGAAACCTGTGCCGTAATAGAGCATGTATGCACACTGAAAACCTTAAGAAAAAATCTTGCCTCACTGTTCATGAACTTTTTTTAGGGAAGAAGTTTCCGTGAGGCTTCAACAAAACAGCTTAAAAGAGCAATTCCTGATAGTGGCCAGGACACAGATCACAGCCTTTACCTACAGGGGTGTCTAGCATACCATCAGGAAAAAAAATGTTTTGAGATGATCGTGTGATTTGCTTTGAAGGAACTGCTCTGACATAAGAAGCAGTGGCCTTCTGGATACTACTACTAAGTAATCAGTAGTAGTGAGTAGGTCAGATCAGTAGCAGTCAGTTACTGTGGGATAATAGCAATGAAAATCAGAGCTTGGCATCTGTACAAACTGACCCAGCTGTGCTGGGGAGATTAGTGTGGTGAGTTTTAATACCAAACTGTAAAAATTAATGATAAAGTGAGCATGCTTACTGTTCCTTCTGCTTTTGAACGCTTTAGCCACAGCCTTGGTATGAACCCCTTCAATCCATCTGATTTCTAAACTAACAAAGAGTGCCTTGTCCACTCCCGATCAGTCTGACTTTCTCTTGTAAAGCATCCACCCATGTTAACTGACACCTTTTTTTTTTCCTTGCAGAAAATACTAGCAGTGAAGAAAAAGCCAAAAAGAATGCCAACAAGCCTCAGCTAGATGAAATAGTGCCTGTGTACAGACGAGACTGTCATGAAGAAGTGTATGCTGGCAGCCACCAGTACCCAGGGAGAGGAGTTTATCTCCTTAAATTTGACAACTCCTACTCTCTATGGAGGTCAAAAACAGTTTACTACAGAGTTTATTATACTAGATAAAGGTGTGGCTGTGTCTGAGGCTGGGCTGTGCAGAAGATGTCATTTTATTTGGAATTTTCTTCAAGCATAATGGATCCTTTTGAGTCTGTTTTATCCTGTCTGTATCTGTATGGTTTGTGTGAACTTTAACAAGTAGACACTGGGATCTTCCTGCTCCATGACACTAATGCATATTGCATTGGGCTTAACACAGGATCTCCCAAGCTCTTTTGGGTATTGGAGTTTAACCAATGGAAGTCATTGGCTCCAGTGCTAAGGTCACATCAGTTGCATTTGTTAAAGCCTCATGAAAAAGGGGGAGGGAGTTACGGCTCACTGGCTGGGTGATCTGATGTTTCCAGGTCTGGATGCTTTGAATAACTTGTTAACGGTTAATTTAAAGGTCCCATCAATAACTGGTAGATTTGGATGCAGTTTGCTGTGTAGCAAGTTTCTCTTAACTGTAATTGAATGTCAGATTTTTACACCATTAAAACTTGAAACTTTAAGTTGATGCAGTTTAGAAACAAGTTGTCTTGCTTCTGTCCTCATCGAAGAAGAAACATTCAGTTCCTTAAACCAGTGCAGTGGCTAAGACAAGGATGAACAGCATCCTGAAAGTACAGCAAATAACCTCTTAAGATGTAAACTGAATGGCAGTTAAAAGTATATGTAACAAGAACCTTAATCTTTCTGCCCTGCTACTAACCCTAGGATTAAAAAAAAAGTCATTTTTTGAGGTAATTGACTTTGAACCAGGGCACAAACTATTTCTAAGTTTGGGTTTTTAATGGGGTAGATTTAAAAAAAAAAAGTACAAACCTGAAACTAGTTTTCTGCACAGTGTTTGGTTTGTCTGTTTTTGTAACACCTGAATAAGCACGTTGTGCATCTGAAGAACAGTAAGTCACTTTGATAAAGTATAGGAGTTAATGTTGCACTAATTATGGAAATCACTGCCAGTCCATTTTAGTCTGAACTGGTGATACTTGTGTGCAAGCTTCCTGCTTCAATCTGAAACTGCAGAAAGCCAGAGCACATACAGATACTTAATAATGTAGCTTTAATCTCAACTTCGTATGATTTGGTTGGGGCATTTCATGTTTTGTGTAGTGGAAAAGTGCAGGTGGCTACAGTAAGAATCTGCTCTCCTTGGAGCCCTGCACCCCAGGGGTGATGTCTTGCAATGATGACTTGTGTAAGTGCTCTCTGCATGGGTAATGCACTTTGTTACTGAAAGAAAATGGTTACTTTGAGTCTCTCAGAGGAGTTCTTGCAGTGAGATTTCCATTGATTAGCTGCAGCATGTACAGTTCCATGGCAAATGATGTTGAGTTGGCGGGATTTGTTTGAATAATCGGTTTGTACATACATGATACTTTACTTTTCTCATACCAACCATGGAGATATTTCTCCTAGAGTGCTTAACTTGTCATCTTGCATTTGGTTCAGCAACACCATACCAGCTTATAGCTAGTTAGTGCTGCTTTATCCAAAAACACTGTACAATGTTCTGCTCTTGTGTACATACAGTATATAAACCATTAATTTAGAAAGTACCTTGCTTTTAAAGAAAACTGTATTTAATGTAAAAAAAAAAAACCCCAACCTTTTAAAAAGGCAGGCACTAATATATTTCTTCCGGTCTTCAATTTAAATTTTTTTGTCCATACAAAAATGTTATGACTTTTTCCTCTAAGAATATCTGTTCTTGGGAGTGGTGTTTGTCGCTTTAAATGGCAACACTTACTGTCATGTGTTGGATGTTAGAACTTTTACGTTTTCAGACTTTTTTTATTGCCTCTGGCTGTTGATTAGTACAGTATAAGTGCGATTTCAAGATACCTTGAGATAGTATTTAATCCTAATTAAAATACATTTATCTGTAATGCTGTTGGCTTTTTATTAATTTGGAAACCTTGGAATTGCTGTGTATGGCTATTCAGCTAAGACAAGCCAGAAGAGGGGTTTGCACTAGTTTGATCTGTGGTCCAGGTCCCATTGGCCTAATCTGTTTGCATAGACAGCGGCCTCTTAAGCTGGTGCTTCCAGATCCCATTGGGGGAGCCGAAGTCTCTTCAGTGAGAATAACACAAGTGCTGTGCTGTTAGAAGCAAGATGCTGAGAAGTTCAATGTACTGTATAGTTGAGGTATTGCACATGAAATGTGCAAGTGTGTTGAAAACCAGAGTAATTACAGCAGTGAGCCTACCCCAACTCGACCTATTTTACCTGTCTCACACATGTATTAAATTCCTCTTTCTCCAACTAACACTGAAGGCAAGAAGGTGAACTAACTTGTACTCCTCACAGCTCACTTGTGGAAGAGAGTTATTGTAAAAGCTTTCTGAAACAGTCACTGACAGTAAATCTAGGTGATGCAACATAAACGGGTTGACAAAGCTTGGTTCCAAATACACTGATCCTTTGAGAAAAGGTAAATAATCAGAGGGACAAACGGTTGCTAGAAATGATGATGTTTTCAGAAGCACTGTCAACATGGCTGTTGCTTGTGCAGTCTCCTCTTCAAGGAGGTTGTGTGGGAGACACCAAGGCAAGGGTTTCCTTGACTGCTCTCCCAGAAGAATAAGCAGTGCAATTGAAAAAAAAGTCACTAAGTGGCTGGTGTATGAAACTATCCTTGCCTGCCTTCTTTGCTCTCCTTCCTCACCCCTTGGCTTTTAGTACTGTCTGCCTTGTACTTTGCTTTGTAATTCTCAGATTAAACACTGTGAGCAGCTGGGGCCAGACTCATACTGTAATGGGCAGGGTTATAAAAATCAGTTGTTTCTTGTCAAAGGAGGTCTAAGGGATAGTTTAGCCCTTTAACCTCCTGTTCATGCAGTTGCTTTAGAAGTTGTAAGAGTAGGCTGCGTAGACCTGTTAAGTACAAAGAAGCAAAGTAGCCATCCTTCACCCAAGTGCTAACTGCTTCCTCAGACTGGAGGCAGGGCAGTAGTTAGCCTTACTAGCCTCACAGCAACGTGAAGGCTGCTCTCTGACAGCTTGGTGCTCTCTTCTTTCTAGCACCAGATCCTGCGGTTCCCCATCCTTTCCACACCCTGGTACATTTGCAGTGAACAGACTGCAAGGGGAAGCTGGAAAGACCCTGCTCAAGACCTCTCATCCTTCTAACCTGTTTGACTCGTTCTTGGCCTCTGGGTTCAGGACCTGCAGCTCCTGCCCTTCCTTGAGCTCCTCTGCCACGTTTGGCTGCCTCCTCTGCACACTACGGTGGCTGCGCCAGGGCCTTCTGTACACATGGTGCTGCTCAGAGGTGCCAGCTAGAGCAAGAGCCCAGCTAAAATGCATGTACCTCCAGGATTCGTGGCAATTACAGTTTCTTTCTTGCAAGCTGCTACTTCCCAGCTATTTCTGCTTTGATCTGGCCCATTCCACCTTCCCTCCAAAACAGTTCAAATTAATAAGCCCAGCTCCTGCTGTTAGTTCATTTGCGGATCAAGCTCAGTGGCAGGAGCTTTCAGCTTCTGTTGCCAGCCTGTCTGTGCTTTCACTCCTGTGAAAGCTGTACGGGAAGGCAGCATAGGAAAGGGAAAGCTTTTGGAGTGGGGTCCCTGCTTTGCTGTGTGCTGGTGGGAAGAGATTTCTTTGAGAGATGTGCAAGTGCCCGTGGTAACAATGGTACTGTGCTCTGCAGCAGCAGCTTGTTTGTGTTGGGCTCAGGTGTGCTAGCGGTGTTTGCACCAGCAGCTGGTTTGATAGGGGAGGTTACAAACATGAGCACGTGCTTTTGGGTCCATTGCTTAAAAAAATAAAACTAACCACACCACAGCTACATCCAGCACCATGTACTGGAAAATGAAGCAAAGCATGAAACAATATCGCAAATCTTTCGCAAATACTGCTCATCAAACACTTGCCAATTGCACATCAAAGGCCTTTCAAAGGTGTTTCATTGAAACAATGTCAGATTGGCTTAAGGAAGTATATTAAACCACTGGGATTAGTATTGGTACAGGTATTGGAATCCAATGTAGATATTCCATATGCACAGTTATTGTTTGGTGTCTTAAAAATAAAAAAAAAAACTTGCAAGGAATGAGGAAAAACAAGGTGACATTTGTTCTCTATAACAAGTTCTCCTTGTAGCCTCTATTGTATTCATCTTGTACCATCTCCATTAGAAAGCTGGTGAGAAACCACCTCCTTTTAATCGGGGGACTCAAGACTGGCACACTTAACTGGTGGTCAGATTTGGGGAAGTAATCCCTTATTTCAGTCTACACTTCTCTTAAGTTTAGTGTTTTTCTTAGTGTTGGACTCCAGGTTTCATAGCTTTTTGTTTTAAGGGAGCAGCTGCTCGGTCAAATGTTCTTGCCTGATGTGGTGGCCCTTCACCAGTGCTATTCCAGCTCCAGTGCCACCCTGCCATGTGGACTCCCAGCTCCTCTCCTGCCGTGGTTGCGTCCCCGGTGCAACAGGGATGCGCTGGGGAAGCATCACCAGGGTTGCTGGCATCTCATCTATCCAGGGAAGCTCAAACGCAGACTGTCCGCCGGGACTTTTGACAAACTGTGGGCAGGAGGGCTGCCGCTGCTCACCCAGCAAAGAAAACGCTCAGCTTTCTGCCACCATTTTGTTAGTAAAACGCCCGTACAGCCATTAGGCTATGGCACAGGACCCAGGGGACAGAGTTTAGGGGATTTGGGAAGAGACTCTGCATTGTGGACTGAGGAGCAGCTCTTCCCACACAGCTTTGGGGAGCCCAGTGGAGCCCTCTTCTTCCCCGAGGCTGGGCACAGGCCTGTTCGACTGCGGCTGCTCATGAAACTGGCTTAACCACGGCCTTCAAACGCTTTCTGCACCCCACGAGCAGTCAGCTCTGACCAAGGCTTACTTTCTAGACCTGCCTACATAGACCTCATGCACCACCTCACTAGGGAAAAGTAACTTCCAAAGTGATCACAGATTAAAATTAGCACCTCCACCACCCCGGCACGGCACAGAGACCATCCTCACAAATGCTCCCCTTCGGCCTGGTGCGTCCCTCAGTGGGGAGTGCGGACCCTCAAGCCTGCACCAACCTGAGGCGAGGCGAGCTGGGTGGCAGGAGGGACCTCTGAGGAAAAGCACCAGCCTTTCACAGGCGCCCTGTTGTCAGTGGGAGCTAAAGCTGCACCGAACAAAACCACGCAGGTTGCTCAACCCAGCTTGGTTATTTTCCCCTAGAATGAGCAACGCTATTTTCCCGGAGCCTGTCGACAATATTTTTCCTTGGCAAAGGCTCTCTCTGGGATACTTGTGCCAAAACTAATTATTTACAGGTAGTCTTTTGTAGCCAGCCTGCCAGTGCCGGAAAAAAACAGGGGACTGGGGCAGCAAGCTCCCCCTCCCAGCATATGGGACTCCACAAAAAGCCACTTTCTGCTCCCCCCCAAAAACAGCCAGCCACCCGGAGACAGGCTGAGTTTCCCTCCCCAGCCTCCTCGGTCATGCTTGCAGCAACCACGAAGCGAAAGAAAACTGCAGGGAAGTGGGGAGCCGCCTGCACACCCAGCCCGGCCGGGGCCAACTGGCTCTGTGAGTGCCAGCCCAGCAAGCCACAGCCACGCCAGAACAGCCTGTCTGGCCCCAGCTGCAGGAGGAGCCCCTTTCCAAGGGAAGGGCAAAGGCCAAAAACAATGAGGAAAAAAAGAAAAAAGAAATAGCAGACGGCTCTCGCTGTTGGTTTGCTGGATTTATGTGTTTTTGTGGGCTGGTGTGTAACTCGGAGCTGGGCTTGGGCCACAGGAGAGATGGAGCTTGCTCTCACCATGGTGCATGGCCTGGAGCTAAAGGGACGATGCCCAGTGATGCCACCTCCTTCCTAGTGCCCATGTGCCCTCAGCTTCAAGAGCCCCAGCACCACCATCCCCGCTCAGACTCAGTCAGACCAGCAGAGCAGCTGGTCTTTCCAGCCTGCTTTTAGATCATCTCAACACCACAATTTGGCTCCAGATGACAAGGTCAACCATGTCTGGCTCCAGGGGCTGGGTTTCAGCCACCACCAACATTTCAAGATAAGTGCAAATGCAACTCCAAAAAAAAACAACCACACCCCACAACCCACTCTAAACCAGCTAGTAACCTCCAAAAGAAGCAGCAACAGCCACCACGGGCTCAGGACAGTCCTACCAGCACCCCCATACCCAGCACCAGCACTGCCCCTATCCCCGCCTGCAGAAGCAGGGAGAGGGATGCTTCAGCCAGCAAGGCACAAAGCAGGTGCAGGATCCCATCCTCCAGGCAGCAGCGGTCTCTGCAAAACAAGCTCCATCGCCCTCATTTCTCATGGCCTTTCATACCGTAACACTAGCTTGAGTTTAAAGTCAATTAAAATCACTATTCCGTTAGTTTTCTGTTACCATTAGGACATTAGTGCATAGCTGCACATGGCTACAGGGATTCAGCTCAGGAGCAGGCAACCCTGGGAGGCAGGTGGTTGTACAGACTGTATGGCCCGAGGTCCACTCCGTGAGTTTGCTGCCCATTTTCCTTGCTGGAAAGGGCTGGGAGGCAGCCGAGCCCCCACAGCTCTGCCTGGGATGCAGGCAGCACCTCGGCCCTTGTCATGGGATGGGATGGCCTGTCCCATGTGCTGATGCGTATGCGTGCTCCTGCGTGTGTGCCAGGGACCCTCCAGACAAGGGATCGCAGGGAGCGGCAGGGCTGCATGTTAAACGTGCCCCATTGATCGCAGTGCCACTCACATGCACGCAGCAGCACCTAACGCCTGCGGTGCCGGGCACCCTGCACCTTCCCCACAGCCTGTGCAGGAGCACCGGGGGCATCAAGCTGCTCATGCCCTCAGCCCTCGGCTGTTTTACACCAGCAAAAAAGGGAGGGGGAGAGGAGAACCACACTGGGGCTGCAAGGAGCAGGCTGGGGCACGGCCAGAGTTGCCGCTGTGATGTCCCCGAGCAGAAACATTTGGCAAGCTTGATTTCACCCAGCAGTGCTGCTGGCACGCCAGGCCCGTGAGGAAACCCCCAGCTCTGGAGGAGGATTCGCATCCACCCAAACACCAGCGTTGTTCAGGGAGCGGCTAGGATTGTACCATTAGATGGGGCTATAGTTAAAGAATTAGAATTTGTAAATTATATTTCTGACTCCTGGTGGAATTTGTCCAGGGGCAGCAGGTAAGCACTGGCCATCCCTGCCTCCATCTCCCCACCCACTGCGGGGCAGGCAAAAGCTCACGGGATGTGGAGGCACGGCAGGAGGGACAGGAGTCCCACAGAGCCCGTGGGAAGCTGTGAGTGGAAGAAGTTACCAAATTACCTGTGTCCACTCCTGTTGTTGCAGAGTTTATCCATCCTAATTCCCCTGCAATATGCTCTGTTTTTCCCTGGTGCAGTACACAGAGCATAGAAATGGGGAAGACCCCTGGCAAAGGCAAATGCTGGGTGGTCCTTTGCCCGTGGGCTCCTTTTGGCTTACAGAAAGAGACAGCCTCACCAATTTCTGGCCTAAACCAGGTAACTGTCAAAGCTTCAGGTACTGGCTAAATACATTAAAAAAAAAAAAAAATCCAGCTGAAGACTTTGAAGCTCCAAGAAAGAAATTTTCTTTAAAAATTGCCTTACCTGCAAGGGAACTTGCTCTTACTCTGCTGAGGTGACTATTGAACAGTCTCGAGAAGCTGCTGCCCTCCTAGCTCATGGAAACAAACCTCACATTTCCCCAGGAATTTTGTGCTTGAAAAAAATCTCAAGCCTAAAACCATATTGATGAGGCTGAACCTTCATTTCTTTTTACAGCAGGAGAAGGAAACCAGAAGCAGCCTCAGCTTTAGCCAGGGTGATAGGAAGAGGGTCCCTCCTGGGGCATCTTCCCTTGGTGGGGTCAAATAGAGACCTGGACAGGCACCCAGGATGAACGAGTCAACAGCCTGAAAAGTGCCTAGTGGTTATAAAGGTTAATTTGAGACACTGACGGATCCCAGTTTTCAAGGCTTTTTATTTTTTTAGCTCACTAAAGCATAGTGCTTACCATGCAAGTCAGGTCAAGAAGGGCAGGCCACTGCCAAAACCAGGTCACCATGTGAAAATGTTGGCCACGGCTTTTTCGCTGTGGTTCCAGACTCACCACATGTACCCGGGCATGTGGGGGTGTTTCTAGAGCACGAGCTAGTCCAGAACGCTATTTTATTTAATATAATTTACCATCTAATCCTAAACAAAGGAAACCAGAAGAAAAGCCACAATGCTGTCAGAAACCGACAGGATTTTGGCGGCGCTGGCAGCGTGCCGCCTCCCGTTATTTGTGGGAATAAAGCCATTTAGCCCTGTAGACGAAGGAGCCAGGCCCTCAGCCTGCACCCCAGGACATTTTGCAGGGCAAGGGCCACCCTGGTCTCCGGGAAGGACGGAGCAGCCTGGCCAAAAGCCACCACATTTCGTCAGGGGCAGCCACACTAGTGCCGCAGCATCGCCCAGGCCAGCACCAGCTATTAGAAAACCAGACCTTTCCACTTTTATAAAGTACAAATGACCAGATATGGACCAGAACAGGGAGCACAGGGCTGCCTGAGCCAGCACTGCACACGCCTGGCTTGGGGGGGGGCAAGCAGGAAAAGAAATAGGAAGCGGAGACAAAGAATTTCCGTAACATCCCCCAAAACCGCTTCCTGTGCTTGGGGAGCCAGGAAACATTTACGGGAGAGATGCCCAGCCTGGGCTGAGCAGGGTCAGGGCCCCAAACAGCCTCCAGGGACGCAGATTAAAGCAGGGAGAATAGATGGAAACTCACAGCCCACATCCAATCCCACCTGATGTGTCTAGAGCCCTGGATTTGAATGTGCTGCACCCTAGAAAAGAGTTGGACCAAGCTCTCCAGGACCTGTATCTACATCCCAGTCCCAGCAATAAAACCCATCCCAACTGCCTGGTGAAGAGTCAGCCACCGGCAACGCCATCCATACTCTCTGAGCCCACAGGGACCCTCATTTCAGCACCCCCACTTTGCTCCAGTAGGAACACGGAGAGGTAGGTTACATACGGGTTGAGAAACACCATGCACAGATAAATAACTCAGCCCAAGGGGCAGAAAGGCTGGAGCCCCAGAAGATGCTTTTCAATTGCTTGTAGAAAGACAGGAGGAGCTGTCGGCCACTCAGTGCGGTTCCTCGCATCCGACAACACCAGGTGACATTTCGCGTGCCCCAAAAGCACTGCTGACAGATGCACAGGTTTTGGGCAAATCATAGTTAATGTTTTTCTTGCTTCTATGGAAATTTTTCTATTTACCCGTGCTATTAGGAAGCAGCACGTCCCAGCACGTTGGTTTCCTGGCCCCGCAGCCCCTGTTTGCTGCAGGTAGTGCCTGCGACTGGGGAGCCCTGCCACAGAGACAAGGCCTAGCTTTCCAAATATTTGACCCTTACGTATTGAAAAGGTGTGTTGTCAGAGTATCTTTTTGAAAGCCTCTGTTTAGTACATGCAACTATGAAAAATTGTGACTGTTTTTTAATTATATTAAATTTATGCTCATTTTGTGGGCTATTTGTTTTGGATTACTTCTGGTTTGGGTGGCTGGTGACCCGTGCTCAAGGCTGCTAAATTAAAGATTTCATTGAGGTTTGTTAAGTAAGCCTCTTCCTTTTTTTAGTTTATTCCCACTACTCACCAGCTCGCTGCCAACCAAGTTTGCTTTACTTGGAGCCTTTATGTTTCTCTGGTGGTGGAATGCATTGAACACTGATGTGATGTTGGGAGCATCTCTTACAAACAGGGTGGGACCTGTTGCCGTCATCGAAGACAGTGGGAAACTGTATGAAACTATGACATGAGATTATGCCTTTTTTCCCCCTCTGCTCTGTTTGAAGTAGATGGTTAATGCCTGTAGACGAAAGCACTTCATTAGACAGCTCATTTTTTAAGCATGCTTGATTTCTCCTGTCCCCATGCATGTGACAAGGGAAGCTGACGAATCTGTAGGAATTATTGAAATCACCCACATCCCCCACCTAAGCCTTAAGTACCCTGACAAGCAAAGAACCGTTAATACCTACAACTTCCTGGCATTTTCCCCGTGTTGCTACTGTACACCAAAATATTAATAAGCCCTACAGCAATAATGTTTAACGTTTTAGCTAGTTAAAAAGGGAGGGTTTTTAAGCAACAATTTGTCAGGAAGATGACAAGATTATATGCACCATCAGAAAACCAGCTCATGAAAGCTGCCATCATGCAAATACTTGGCCATGCCTTACCGTAACAGCATAAAGCAAGGGGGCTTCTCTGGGTGGTGACTTACTGCAGCGTGGCAGCAGGAGGGTCTCACACTTGCAGCTTGGCTGAGCTGGAATGAACGCATGGCATGGGGATGGGATCTTCTGTAAAAAATCTGGGCTCGAGTGAGAAAGATGACATTTCAGCTGTTTGGTTTTGCTCAAGCTATGGGCCAGGACATGCCAACTGTGAACTGACAAGATTTGTTGCCTTTTAAATGTTCCCCTTTTCCTTCATGCAAAGAGGATCGGGACATTTAAGTCTCATTTCTAAGTATAAAGATGTGATTGACCCTAGATGTATGAATCCTCACTAGCATATGGCCACCCGCACGTTGCCCCTAAGGCATCCAGCCATGCATACAAGTGAGACAAGAAGAGGTGAACTACTACTGAAAGTCCCCCCCGCCCCCAACAACGCTTTACCCAGTGCCCAGAGAGGTGGTGGATGCCCCACCCCTGGAAACATTCAAGGCCAGGTTGGATGGGGCTCTGAGCAACCTGAGCTGGTTGGAGATGTCCCTGTTCCTTGCAGGGGGGTTGGACTAGATGGCCTTTGAAGGTCACTTACAACCCAAACCATTCTATGATTCTATGACTGAAGGATACCTCAAAGTCTCAGCTGTAAGAGTAACCTCTAACAGTTTATTTTAAACCCTTATTATTGTCGTACATAATGCTCTGATGTCGGGTTTGTGCAGCCTTTCAGCAATCATGCTGCACTCTGCTTACACACTGTGCACCCAAGGAATACATTTATTTTTGAAGAAGCACACACTGCATCTTTTGTGTTCAGTGAAAGGATTCTGAGGTCCTCAGGGAAAACAAATCTGGAAATGTGAACTTTCGGATGTGAACTGCTCTGCCACACTCCCCATGCACGCGTGTGAGGAAGAGGAGGAGCCCCACATAGCGGCTACATGAAGATCCAGCAGGTGCCGCAACTTGGACATACCTGTCATGTGGAGAGGTCTGAACTCTGCTACTGGTCCCAGTGGCGCTGGGGGGGGGGGGGCGCTGGGTGCAGATGAGCACTTCCTTACTTGGTCACTTCAGGCAGGGGATTTGGGCATTTACCATTTTTAAATAAAACTGAAAGTTGCCCTTTCAATTCCCCTTCCAAATTGCCAGGGCCATCAGCGGGGTCTCTGGTTCTCTCCATGGGTGCGCTGGGGCTGAGACTGGATGGAGATGGGCTGCCCCAGTGCCAGCTAGGCACCCCCATTGTTCCATCTCTCCCCAAGATTCACATTGTCCAGAGGGTTTGGCATAGGGCAGTGCCTTCCACTGGGCAGGCACTGAATGCCTTTGCTTGATGAGGGCAGCAAAGGTGCTCCTCACACACAAGGAATGCTAAGTCCTCAAAAATGAGCCCATAACTTGCACCGCAGCTCACATCTTGGCGCTGGGCTCCCCACGGGGCACCACAATGTAGTGGCAGAGTGATCATCCCTGGAGGGCAAATCTGAATAAACAGTGGTTTTACCTTCATGACTGCAGAGCTGGGTCCTGGGAGGACTGCCCAGGACCACACAAAACACACCCAAGCCCCCTCCCACCCATCTCCTGAATTCTCATGTGGCTCCATCACCACTGCCATCCAGTCTGTGCCCAGCATCCCCACCTCCTCCCAAAGACCCAACCACCCTGCTACCAGGGCTGGGATGCTGGAACGAGATGCTGGGATGCAGGATGCCAGGAAACCACCTGGTTTCGCTGAGCGCTGTTCAGTACCCAGGGGGAAAAGAAAGGGGGGACTAGACTCCTGGTGAAAAATATGATGGTGGCAAAGTGTTGTTACAACCACACCACCTGGTTATTAAGGAGAGGCAGGGAGAGGTAACATCATTTATAGGGACAATTTATAGTGTTGGGAAAACAGGCGCACAGGCACAGGCACCCTCTCGCAGGAGAATGTATGTGCTTCCTCGCAGGCAACATCCATTAAAGGGTTGTATTTGGACAGGATGGTGAGGAGCAGCAGTACAAAATCCTAAAATAGACACTACAATGCTTCTTTCTGTCTGGCTCAGCTTGTGCGGGAATTTCTGCTGCTCCTCTAGCAACGTGCCCAAGGAGAGACATTTTCCTCCAGCCCCGCACCCATCTCCATCCCAAAGCTGGCCCAGCGCGGTGGGATCAGGCTGCAGAGCCATCCCTGCCATCCAGCTCAGTGCTCTGCTGTCATTCCTGGAAGATTTATACAAAAAAAAAATCCCCCTCGCACAGCTGCCATGATTCTCATCTCCCCTTGTCAGCCTTTGCATCATGTGTGTAAAGTCAAGTGAGGAAGATAACAGGAAGTGTCACAGCCCAGGAGGTAGGAAAATGCCCAGGAAAAGCCCAAATTGCACGACAAGGGGGAGGAGGTAATGGGTGCTAAAGCCTGACTTAGGAAGTCAGACAGACAACTGAGTGAGCTGGAACACGAATGGAAGAAAGTGAAGGACTGTTTTCTTCTCATCTCCACAATCCTGTCCTTTCATACAGCCAGCTCCTGCCGCAGGAGGGAGCCAGGATGGGGAAGGGGCTGGGAGGACAGGAGATAAGCAGCACAGTGGAACTGGAGGTCCCTGAAGGGAACCGCAGACCCCTGGGGTGACATCCAGCTTCCCTTTCCCAGCCCTGTCTCACTGAGCTATAGAATTTATTCTACGGGGGTTTTTTTAAACTCCAGTCCAACATCTGTGATTCCTGGTCCATCCCTTGCTGCCACCACCAATCCCAGCCCACGAGGACCTGGCACCCCTGACGCAGCATGTGGCAACACCTTGGCCATGCTCCTACAAGAAACACTTGGCACATGCTGCCACGCTTGGGCAAGCCAAATATTCTTTAATTTGATTTGTTTCAGACATACCAGTGATAAACCTCAGCCTCTGGCCTCTTTTCATTTGACAAGACCAGCTGAGAAGACCAGATCGATCTTCCATAGTGCTGGGCAGCCTCAGCACATCTGCTGAGCAAATAACCCCAGTTTCTCCCTCTGCTACCCAAAAGCACCTCCCCATGCCTTCACCTCCTCCTTATCAGGCCTGGTTGCTGGTTTCTCCAAGCAAGTGGTCAGCACTGGGTGCTCTGGTAAAGCTGCAAAGGCCTTTGCCACTGCTCAGTGCCTGGCATCATGGTGGCTGGAGCCCAGCCAGGCAGGTGCCGGGTCAGCCACTGCCCTTAGGAGCGCTGCCAAAGCGGCAAGCTCCTGTGAAAAACTCCCCCTGGGCTCAAGGTATTCCACACTTTTGGAAATGGAGCCCTATATTCTGTTAAACTAGGGTTTTTTTTTTCCTGCACGTAGTCACCCTATTACCTCTCTGAATTGACCCTGGGCAGCTTTCTTCACAGATGAGTCCTTTACCCTCAGATCTTATTGTCTTATTGCTAAAAGAACAGAAAACTGCCCAAAATGCCCCTGTGCACATTGAATAGCCAACTTCAACTCCTTGCTACATTCCTCAATATCACTGCTCCCACAATAGAAACATAACAGGAAGGAGCAATTTTCAACTATTTTATCAAAGTAATTGATCAAAGGGAATTTTTTTCTTTTCCTTCTTCCTCAACTTGTAAAATGTTTATTCTTTTCTGAACCAGAGAGATGGGGGAACAAATTGAAGCTAAAAGACCTTTCAATGAGGTCTGGATTCAATCCCTTATGCCCAGTGGAGCTGCATAGCCCCATTGACTGTGAGACATCAATCATGCGTAAAACGTAGGCACTTTAGTTTGGCTTGGAAGGGACCTTAAAGACCATCCAGTTCCAAACCCCCTGCCACAGGCAGGGACACCTTTCACTAGACCAGGTCACTCAAAGCCCCATCCAACCTGTCCTTAAACACTTCCAGGGATCACCTCCCTTGACCTGCTGGCCATGCTTCTTTGGATGCAGCCCAGGATGTGCTTGGCTTTCTGGGCTGCAAGCGGGCATTGTCAGCTCATGTTGAGCTTCTTGTCCACTAGGACCTTCAAGTCCTTCTTCTCAGGGCTGCAGTCCCCCAGGTCTTCCTTTTTTTGCTTTTAAAAATGGGGGGTATATTTCCCTTTTTCCAGTTAGTGGGAACCTCACCGAACTGCCATGACTTCTCAGATATGATGGATAGTGACTTGGCAACTTCATCTGCCAGTTCCCTCAGGACCCACAGATGTATCTGATCAGGTCCCATGGATTTGTGCACCTTCAGGTTCCATAGATGGTCTTGCACCTGCTCTTCTGCTACAGTGGATGGTTCTTCATTCTCCCAGTGCCTGCTTTTGCCTTCTATGACTTGGGCAAGGTCACTAGAGCCATTGAGTACATTCTCTGGCCTTCTCCATGTCCTGGGTAACCAGGTCTTCCGTTCCCTTCTGGAGAGGGCTTACATTTTCCCTGGTCTTCCTTTTATCCCTGACATACCTAAAGCAGCACTTTTTGTTGCCCTTAACATCCCTGGCCAGATTTAATTCTGTCAAGGCTTTAGCTTTCCTAACCTCATCCATGGCTGCTCAGACAGTCTCTCTGTATTCCTCCCAGGCTGCATGTCCTATCTTCCACCCTCTGTAGGCTTCCTTTTTTGCATTTGAGTTTGTCCAGGAGCTCCTTGTTCATCCACATAACTCCCAGTGTTTTTGCCCAACTTCCTCTTTGTTGGGATGCACTGCTCCTCAGCTTGGAGGAGGTGATCCTTGAATATTAAACAGCTTTCTTGGGCCCCTCTTCCCTGGTGATTATAATCTTTTATTTTCTTGTAAGACCCACTAAAGTCGAGGCAAAGCGAGCACTTGCTGGAGAGCAGGACTTGGCCAGGTCCCCACCGGCACACTGCCCGCATCGTTGCCTTGCTGGTAAGAGAAGTAGCTGCTGTATTAGCCAACAGAGAGTTTTTTCTCACCATGGCTGTGCCTCCATCAGGACTCCAGTGGCACTCTTCCAGGTGGACATAAGACCAAGGAGAAACCTTTTGTTATGCTGGGAAGTTGAAGTATTTACCCAAAACAGATTCCACCATTGTCACCACAATTGATGCTCTTTGATTTTTTTCAGCAGCCGAGTGGAGGAAACCAGCCTGGTGACTGTCACTCCCATGGCATCCTGTGAAACGCGGAGCTTTTGCCTGGCAAAGCCCTCAGATGGTTTTTGCTACAAGCATCCCATTGTGGTGACCACTGTGCTGCTGCTGAAAGGAAATTTTTCCTTATGAAGCACATGGATTAAAACGGTTCTGCTCAGTGATGGATATATTCTGGAACAGCTTGAAAAGGGCACCACTGCCCTTCCATTTTCTTTCACGAAATGCACAGAATTTAACAGCGCTGCTGCACAGACGCTCCACTCTCCAGACAGCCATCAGCTATAATTTTGACCGCTGTCTTTCTCGTACCTATGTAGATGTCATGTGTGCAGTTTAAGCAGCTTAAGCACAAACATGAGGGGTTATTTTAACAACTGTCTGCACAGACGAAGGTGGGAAAGGGGGGATTAAGCTGTCAAGGGGGAGGTTGATCTCTTAGCTGGAACACAGGGCTGAGAGCTTCCCGCTCTGCTCCTCATCCCTCAGATGAAGAGGAGCCAGCCACCTCACCTTAACTGTGGCTAGCCCAGGTAGGGTGGTATTTATAGTCTCGCCAATTAACTAGAGCACATTTACATATTAATTAGCTCTTGCTTTGTACCTAGAAATCCCTGTTACATTAATAACACTTATTAAAACCCTCTGTCAATGGGACATTTCCCCACTCCTGATGCCTGCGCGTGAGGGCAAAGGTGTCTGGATGGATGCAAAAATGTGACCAAGAGCCAAGATGGCTCAGCTCATTCTTAGAGCTCTTTTTCTACCACAGAGATGCTGTGTAAGCTTGGAGAATAACAACAACAACAGATAATAACAAGCCTATCACACAGGTAAGTTATGAAAAATTGAGCTGCTTCTGTAAGAAATAAATATAAAGGAGAGCGGCTCAAAGGAGGGTTAAAGTGGTCAGCCCAGGTGTGACACAGCCTGATAACCCCCAAGCTTCCAGCATGTTCTTTCAGCATTTCTTCGGTGGCTCTAAGCATCCTTTTAGCCCTTTCCATCCCTGCAGCTGGAGCCAGCTTCACACACGCTCAAATATCCTGGGAGGGAGCATCCCCACAATCCAGCCAGCAGCTCCAGAACAGCTGTTAAGGGTGAATTTGCAGGCTGGCGTCGCAAACGCAGAAGGTTTGCGAGGGCATCATTGGCTGTTAGGGAGGAGAGCAAATCATCCTCTTCTCCTTCCTTCTCTTTTCTGCCTGCCTGAAATGAGATCTAGACACTGAACATCTGCCTAACGTACCAGTCAAGCAGGGACACGCTCTCCTCCTTGTTTGTTGCAGAGCCACAGTCGCAGAAAGCCTGGTTTTTGATGTACAGCCTGGAGACACGCACATGGCCCCGGCTTCCCAGGCACAGCCGCAGCAGGGCAGGAAAAAGAAAGATGCAGTAAGAAATACGGGGATGCAGCGTATGGCGCAGCATCCATGGAATAATTGAAACCATCCGACAGTGTTTGCCTTTCCAGTTACATCCGCAGAGCCAGGTGCCTGCTGCCTGCCCCAGCTGGGGTTAGGCTCCGTCTTCCGAAATCAAAGCCCAGCACTATGGAGGTACAAGGAGATTCATCGATCACAGCACAGAAACAGTAACGGACAGCAGTGCTGGGGTTATTCAGCAAAGTGTAGTGATAACTAGAGCGTAAGCGGCTAGTTGCATACTAATTTCCCAACTGTAGTTAAAAAATATATTTTTGATGTCATAATCTTCAACCATTGCTGGCTGGTTGCAGTCACAAAGTAGAGCCAAAGTCCTCAGCCAAAGATGTTGGTTCCTCATAAAAAACCAAAACATTTTGGATGCTGATGTTGGCACCACAACCCTTTACCCAACAGAGACACCAGCAGTGACATGGGTGACACCAAGGACAGGTCTAGCACCAAAAGAACATTATGAGATTTTTATTAAATGAAATACGTTTACTTAGCTGCCTTTAAATAAGGTGGATGTATTTCCTGCTGTTTGAATCTGTTCGGCAACGTAATAACATCATTGTTAAAAATCTAGGCTAGCATTTAAAGCAACAGGGATTTGCACGTTGCAGACAGCAACAGTCCTACCAGCCCCGCTGCAAAGGCATAAAAGCAGCAACCTCCGTTTTAGGAGGGAAAAGGGAAGTCTGAAAGTGACATAACTTGCCCAAAGCTGCTGAGAAAGTCATTCTCAGGGCAAGAGTGGGAAGGGAGAGCCTGTGCCTGGGCTCACAGGGTGACTTTGGGTGCCTGCCTGCCCACCACTGACTGCATCTCAGGGCAGCTATTTCTCCATCTTCATCTTCTGCTTGTTTGCATCTCCGCCACACTTCTGCTCCACCCTGTGGTTTGTTGTACTTGGTTCTGGGCTTATTTGATACAGAAATGCTTCCAACATGCTTGTCCTTAATCTGTAAAGCACTAGTCACAACTGTGGCGCTGTGCAAGTACCCACAGGTAGAGCCTTGTTTAATTTTATTTTGGCTGCCTTCACACCAAAGCTGTAGCTCAGCATCTTACTAAGTGTCACCCAGAAGCCAAGGTTTGGCACCAGGGTCAAGCATCTCCCAGCACCCATGGGATCTAGCGGCAAGTACCATGTGAATCTTCCAAATGTATTAAAAGCAGCAGCACCTCAGGACCAAGATATTGTAATTAAACCAACTGGAGGAGCATTTAGTGCCAGGCTGCCTCCTGAGGATGACAGTAGCACCGTGGTGCTAAATAAAGGCAGTTCTAGGAGGTGCCAAACGGCTTACTGTGAACATGGTCTGCTCCCTCTTTGCCTTGCTTAAAGCAAGCTCCAGACAGCATCCAATATTTCTCCCTCCTGGCAGAGTGCACCTAAGCTGTTCACAGGAAGAAGAGCAGTATGGATGCGATGGGGAGAGAGGTATAAAGAAAAATGAGTGAGGTGACACTGATGTAAAACAGGATGTCAGTGCTCATGAATCACAAACGTGGTCCGCACCATCCCTCCCACACTACTGCCCAGTAGATTACATTTTATATCATACAAGGAGTGGGTGGGCTTGCCTTGGTCACCTGCAGTTGTTGCAGATGCTGTGTTGCAGCATGTCGCCGCACTCCCTAAAGAAAGTGCCTGGGCTGGTCCCTGGTGGCTGTGGCCTGGGTAATAGCAATGAGCTCTATGGTTTTGTTAGTGCCATTTTAATAGCTGTACTTCTGTAAACATGTCTCTTCTTTCTGAAGAATCCACTTAATTTTTGCTTCTTTAAAAAAAAAATTATATATATACAGAAAAGGCAACATTAACAAGTAACCTAAGGCAACCTACCTTGACCAGCCCTCCGGGGGGGAGGGGGAAGGATAAAGTAGCAGCCTTCTGTCTAGTACTCTATTCCTCTTAACTTCTAACTTTGGTATGAGATTGGAGAGATGCTTTTTAATATATCTAAATACATACTTATAATAAATAATATATTATTATTTAAGCATATAAAAAGCATCTCTCCAACCTCATGATTAAATAATAATATGGATTATTACTATATATGCTTACATGTATTAATATATAGAAATTATATATATTATGTGTAATAATATACTTACAATAGATGTTTAAATAATATGTACTGTTTAATTTATATATAAACAATAACACATTGTTTGTAACATATTTATAGTAAATAAATTATATATTACAGCATACAGAAAAGCATCTTCCCAACCTCACACCAAAGTCAGAAAGTGAGGGGGAATCTCGTATTATGAGGGAAGGATGCTGCCACCTTCAGAGGACATGGCCTTAACCAGCCAAGTTGCAGCAGCAGCTGTGCTCCCTGCAGAAATAAGCTGTACCTTCCTGCCGCACGAAAAGCTGGGGGGATGCGGTGGCAGGAGAGGGAGGTGAGGGAGTCTGTGCTTGGGGAAAGACGTAACCCGTTGCTCCTTTCAGACAGGGCGTGCAGCTGCATTTCTGTTTTATGGTGGGTTGGGAGCAGGAACACTACGGACGTGGCAGAGAGGGGCAGGGTGACATAGCAGGGAAGGGAAGCAGCTTTACAGCAAGAATGTAATTACGCCTTTCTTACGTGTAGAAAGAGCACACAGGTCACAGTAACGCAAAACCTAGGACAGAGTTTGAGCGACCCAGGTTTCCTCAGTATTCAGGGACACAAGCTCGCCGCTTTCTATGCCTGGAGCGCATTCCCTGCCCGCATGAAAGCCGGGCAGGAGGGAGGTCAGGGCAGCTTCAGGAACAAGGTACCAAGGTCAACGGCCCCCAGGTATTAGCATCGTATTTTACAGGATCTCCTGTAGTTCAGGTAACTGATACCAGGGGGACGAATTCTGTGCCGGTGGCAGCAGGCAGCGGAACCAGAGCAGCCCCTCACCAGCCGGGCAGGGAACAGATGTGTTCCTATGGAGCTGTTAGGCCCCAGCTCCACGATGCTCATGGGTGCAGTATAACCCCTATCTGCACCCGTAGCCAGATTTTTTTACATTACAGAGAGCGGCTGCTGCCTGGTGTGCTCTGCTAGCAATAGCCACAATGGCCTCAGAATAGATTACAGTACTGTTGTGCACTTGAATGCTACCTTATTAGTGCTTATTTTATTAATTTATTGAATAAACACTAGCGAGGTTAGATACTGTCTGTGGCTTTGGCTTCATTTTTCCACAACATTCAAAGCAATTACTTTCATGAAAGCAAATGGTCCATTTAGTTGGAGAATCTATAAGGCAGAAATGAGATCAGATTCCTGAACAGATGTGCCCTCCTCTAGAGGGATTCGATGTCTGCAAGGCTTCAAGCTGACACTAGACAGAAAACATCTCCCAACTCCACTACGTCTCAGCTGCGCAGCGTAGCTGGCAGTTATATCAAAGAACTGGCTCCATAACTTCAAAATAAGGGCAAGTACTCCTCCATTTAAAGCATTTCGTGTACCAGGGGACGGAAGGGAGAAAGGATCCCTTTGTCATGGGAATGCGGGTGGCTCCACCAAAAAAAAAAAAAAAACCAAACAAAAAACCACACCACCAAAAAAACCCCCCCACCAAACAAACAAAAACAAATGAACAAAAAAACCCAACAAACCACCAAAAAAACCCCTACCCTGAATTCACTAAAAGAAAATGAGTTGTTCTTCCTCAACAACTCCAGCAAAGAAAAATGCTTTTGCTCTTTTTTTTTTTGCACACGTAGACCTGAAGGTGGGGGCTGGAGGGAGCCAGCAACAACTATTGCAGGCCCACACATCATGTAATGCTTTCCCTTGGCTGGTGCTATGTGTCTCAGGGAACCACTGAGCTTCCCCCCCAGCCCAGTCCCAGGTCAGGTCAGCAGCAAGGCACAACTCCCTGGTGTCAGTTCAGCAACTGCCACGATACTTAGCACTGCTAACCACAGCTCAGATCACACTCTGGGAATTCAGCAAAGCCCTGCCAACACAACTGGCCTCAATTGTGCCAGTTATTCCCTGAAAGACAGTGCGTGCATCCACAGCAGCATCCCTCAAACCAACACCCTGGACTTCCCCTGTTGCTCATATTCAGCTGGTGAAGCCCCAGCTTTCACCCTGTCCTCCTGGGAAAGCAGTGCTGGCATCAGCCTGGCACGGCCTGTGCTCTGTACGCCTGCCCAAGTGCCCAGGCCAGCCCAGCGACAGAGGTCCCCCCCTCCTCTGCACATCTTCTCTGGCCCATGCCTGCAGCCTCAGTGGGGTGCAGATGAAAGGAGTCACAAAGAAAAAGCCATCATCCACTCTCCCCTGGAGACAGCCCCTCCGGGCAAAGTACATCAGCAAGCCAGCACAAGGAAGCTTGTGTCGCTGCTGCCAATTCCCTACCTGCTCCGCAGCTAAGCCAAAGCCTGAGGTCTCAGGGCTGTGCACGCCTCAGTCTGGCAACTCTCTCATGCCCCGAATTAGCAGGCACGAACGCCGTTTGAAGTCACTCCAGCCTTTAGATGTAGGGACACACAGCTCCTCAGCAGTAACCAGTCCTAGGGATGCGCCCAGCTGGGACGCCCATCCTGCCATCCACAATTCACGCTCGTGCTCCTCGCGGCTGGCATCCGTGCCCATGTGTTCACCTGGCAGCCTTCCCACCCATGGGCTGCTTAACAAGGTCTCAGCTGCCAGGCAATGATGCATTTAGAGGGGAGGCCTGAGCAGGACTGTAAATATCATTTCTTTGGCCTGCCTCCTCCTTCAGTACAGCGGAAAGAATGGAGCGTCTCTCACCCAATGACTGCCTGTCCTCTCCTCAAAGCAGTCCATCCACAAAGTAAAAAAGCAGAACAGATAATTATACTCCTCACCAACTTCAACAGACACTAAGGAAAACTCAAAAGTTGAACATGCAAAATCTGCCACAAACCTACAACGGCTGGAGAGGAGATCAACTATCATAATTATTCATGAGCAAATGATGATGGAGGCAAAACCAAGGGTTAACAGTTATCACTGAGGCACGTGGAATTAGCTCACAGTCACTGTAGGATGTACATGCACTAGAGGTTTTCCAGTTGGGTTTTACTTGGGACACTTCAATGAAACTGCATCTACATAAATGCAAACATAACACAATGAGGAGGTGAGGATAGGCTCTTGTCAAGGTAGGGGGACAAAAATGCTCAGTCCTAATGCTGGCAGGAGACATAAGTGGTTTCCAGAGCCATAGGGATTCTTTTTTTTTTTTTCCCCCTCAGGTTTTTCTTTTTTTTTTTTCTCCCTTAAATCTTTCTGACTTCACAGGAGCTTCTACTAACATAAAGCACTCCTGCTGTTAGAGATCCTGCTGTGTGTAATGGCGTGCCTACACAAGGAGATGGGGGGATGCTGTTGGCAGGGGACCATACAGCAGAGAAGATGTGCGCACGTCTCAAATCACAAGCTCCACGCAAAGCTACAAATATGTTGATGGACAGAAATCTAGGCTTATTTTCCACTCAACAGCGACCATCACATTGACTTGTAGAGCACACGCCGTACCTGCCTTTGACCCTAACCTCATCTTTTACGGGATTTTACCCAAGTGTCTGGATCTTCAGTGTTCCTGCTGCAAATGGACAGTAAGCATTACCATCAAGGAAAAAGCAGAAAGCTTCTGTCTAGGCATGCTGCAACCAAGAGCATTCCTAAGCCTCAGTATTTTGCAGCCATTTCTCACAATTAGGCAACACTCTTCATCTTAAATAAGTAATGTATTGTGTATTTATTTAGTTGCAACCATATAACAGGTAATATTCCCAGGGACGACAGGCAGGAGGCAACCAAAACGCCCCTCACACTTACAGCTACAGTTCATGCTGCCCTTTTCCATTTATTCAGAAGTATTCCATTGCTGCCAGACATACACAGAAAATTCTTGAATAAAGAAAAGGCGGTACCTATCTCCTACAAAGACTGGATTTGTTGTTGTTGGGGTTTTTCTGATTTTTTAAAAGTTATTGTTCTTTTAAATTTTATTAAAATCCCCATGCACGGACCATAAAGATGGGAAAAGGTGGTATGAATCAGAAAAAAAAAAGCCAGCTATAAAAGATGCCTCTTGGACAACCCCAGAAAACAACTTTCAAAGCAGAAAGTACCTCTAAAGTAGGTCACAACCACTGTCCAGTGAGAAGGGAGAAAGTCAGCTGCAAGGGCAAGAGAAGAGAGAGACATGTCCTTACCTGAGTGTCCCTCCTCAATCTTACTTCTCCATTCGTAGCCCCTGAAATGAAAGTCACCAACTTGTCTCATCTGGAGTAGATACTTGGCCATACACCAGGACTCCTTCTAGCCCAACTTACTCTATTCTTACACAGGCAGCAGGGGCAGGATGCATTTTGAGTAACAGTTGTCCAACAATATGAGATCAGGCAGTAAGGGGGAGGGGTCTTCTCCCCCAATCAGGCAATCACTGCTTGAAATAGAACCCTCAAAAGAGGGCTCATGCTATGCTGAGGCACCCTTCCAAATCATATGTAAAAAGTAATAATTTTTTAATAGCTTGTGGGTTTTTTCTGAGAGCAATTTCTTGCCTTAATCAACTATGTGACAGTAGCTCTCCTGAACAGAAACCAGACAGTCCCTTCACATTCACTGGAGATGGTTTTGGTGCACACACTGTCTTATAGAGCAAGTCTTCAGCCTCTGCTACATGCAATGCTAAGCATCATATGTTTTAAATTCAAAAAGACAATATGAACTGGATTAGGTACCATCTGATGAAATTAAGTAACTTACATTAAGCAGATCAGGCTAGGCAGTTGTAATGGTCCCTTTTTAATTCTCCTATTGATAGATGCAGTGTTTTTCACACACTGAGCTAGCTTTTTTTCATATCATATTATCCAGGTCAGAAGATAACAAAGCTTCCTCAGATTAAAAAAACAACCAAACAAAAAACCATAAACAGTGGCTTTTTGTTTAGCAAAATACTCATCTGTTTGTAGGCAAACCTGCCATAAACAAGTCTGCAACATCCACTTAGTAAAAAAAAAAAAAAACAACTCATCACTGAGGATGACTCATTATACATGGTGATGGGAATAATACATAAGTTAAAGCTGAGCAACCAGCTCCCCAATATCAACAGGCTGAGCTGGACCAGGGAAAAGCTTTCCTGACACTAGACTTCATCCTCTGAATTTAAGCCTTCAAAACCAAGTTATACGAAAAGTTTTAACCCCTTACTCATTATGAAGACCACGATAAGTTACATGTGTTTGCTTGCTGCAGTAAGAAACAAGATCGCAGTAAACGATCCAATCGACATCTTTCATCTGACCACTGCCTGCACTTCATTAAACCTTGAATTTAAAATTAAGCTCTGGAAGATAAACTGAAGTAACCGAGTCTCAAGAGAGGCAAGCATGGCAGGAAAAGCTGGTATTAGAATGGTAGCACAGACATAAGTCTGGATCAAGCATATTGTGAAACTGAACCTAAAGTGCACACTGCTAGGGAAACGGGCAGCCCTACTCTCTCGCCTGCTCTATTGCTTCAGATCAAGCAGATATGCAGAGACAAATTATTTGGCTAATTAACCAGAAAAAATGGTGGTACAGGATGCGTGTGAGAGAGGCTGGTTTCAATCACATCAAAAAGTGGATTCAAACCACTAAGTGGTCACAAAACCCCATGGAAGTAAGAGGGCAAGAATGCATGTCCTGCAAAAGTAATCCCAAATTACAAACCACCACCACCCCAGAAAAAAATGCATCCTCAAATCCAGTGGAAGAGACTGTCAGTGGGCAGTTATTTTAGCTGAAATAGTCGCATTTACTTTTCTTCCTGAACAAGATGGCATTGCTGATTTCAAGTAGGTGCTACAACCCGTCGTAGAGCCGGCATTAATGAATCTGGTTCCTGGGCAGTGACATCACCTAATAGCTGCCGCCAGATGGGATAAAGGGCTGGATGAACCCAGCTCAGCAATGCATCACATCAACGTAGGTGCACTAGTATTAACTACTTTATGTTCAGCAAGTTACTTTCTTGAACAAAATCTGAAATGCTGGGTTTAAGCTCCATATTAGTAAAGCTCTGAGGAACCAGCAGTTGAATTTGAGCCACACAAGAGAGGCTGATCTCAAGTCTGAGGTTATTCATTTCATTTTTAGCTCTGGTAAGCAAGCTTGATTTTTGTGTTCCTAATACAAAGCATCCAACTTAAGAAAAAAACAGGGTTTTGTATTTACTCTTGAGAAAACAGCAAGTAAATACAGCTGTTAAGACACAAATCTAAAGCAAAGACCTAAAAACCAGCTTATCATCTACAAGTTATAAAGGACTTCACAAAATAATTCAGAAATTGAAATGTGGACATACATGCAATGATATGCCTTAAACAGACATTCAACCTCTGAGTGTGTTTGTCACTAAGAAGGAAGGAGCCAAGTCACATCCATTCTTCTACCCAATACAGTTAAACTCCTCCCCAGGAGGATGTCCACATGACCACAGCTTGTTACAAGTATCCAAGATTTCAGCTGCAACTCAATTGCCAGGAAATAGCAGAATTGCTGTGGGGAAAAAGAGGTAAACTATTTTAGGAACTGAAGTTCAGCCTACTTTTGTGGGTTTTTTTTTTTTTGTTTTGTTTTTCAGTGTCAAACAAGAACGTGAATCCACTTCTTCTACAGAATGAGAATGCTTTAAGTCAGTATTAAATCTTTCTTGTGTATAAACTGTATTTTTTTTCAGATAATGTGTGACTTAAGTAGATTTATCTTTCTGTCAGTGTTAAATTAGTCCACATTCAAGTTCAATGACATTCCCTTTCCCCACAACTCCCAAACACCACAAGTCAATAGGAATTTACATTTTTAAGTATTACAATTTATTTGACACATGGCAACTGGAGATACTAAGAATCCTGTAAGACTTTCAATGATGCTTGCAAAACTGGCTGAGGAAACGTGTGCTTCCCTGGAAAGAAAGGAAAAAAAGTAAAATCCAACAAACACCAAACTTTTAAGTTACTCTAAACCAAGTAATATTTGTTTGTCAAGTTTCCTCAAAAATTATCTGACCCAACAAGCAGGCATATACAGCTCTGTGAGGATCACCCCTTGTTTTATCAAAAGAACATTCAGGACAGTCGAAAGCAATACAATGTTGTAATGGATTACCATCCTGTAGGCCAGCTAACTCCCTGCGTGACTCACTTCCCACCTGTCAGCTCCAGAGGAAGCAGCCCAGCTAACAGAGTAAGATGACAAGCTGCAATACCTATTTGGTAAACGCCTGCAGACTTTGGATTATTTAGATGACGCCCAAACCTGCATATGCAGACAGCTGAGAGGGCCACCGGCAGCTACTGCTCACTCCAAACAGCACAAAGGACACCTGACAACACGTGAAATGGGGAAATTGCATTGATCAAAACACAGTTTTCAGTTATTTTTAAACCACACCACTGCACGTAAGTGGATCTGAACCATTTTATCCAATCCTTGTCTTCACCCCAGAGAGCAGGAACCTGTAATCCTGAAGTGACAGAAGGTAGGGAATGCCAGCATCACAACATCAGCAGCTTAAAATTAATTCTGAATAACAAGCTGCATCCTGCCTTCTCTAACGATCCACATGTGCCATAACTGTGGATCTGGAGTGATACATAGTGCTCCTGTCCCTCTACCGCTTTCCAAAAATGCTTTTGTAGGAATCTTACTACACAAGAAAGAAAGTTGATTAAACAGAAACTGTAGACAGGCTTGTTCCTCCTCCTCTCAGCTTTTGTATTAACACCAATTTCACCTTTTTGTTTTGCTCTTTCTGTACTGCAGAGCATGTCTTTGAGAGACTCCCAGGTACAAGTGAACTGTCAACTCTGGACGAGTTATGCCAACAACACTTAGAAGCTATCTGTCTAAAAACCTGCTGGGAAAATACAACCCCAAATAACAAAACCCTCAGTATTAAAAATGAAGAAAAAAAAACAATGTCACCTTTTGTACTCCCCTTCCTTCATTAACATTAAACAGCATCAACTAGAAGATCCATTCAAAATTGGACAGACACCTGGCCATTCTAGCAAAATATTAATTTCAAAAAAGCAGTTCTTATTGAAAGCTAATGATTTAATTGCTTTTATTTACATGCTGCTGCACATTAAAGAAAAATACAGCATACTCAGGGCAGAGGGTGAGAAAGTTACAGATTAAGTAATTTATTCAGAAATACAGTGGAAATATCTGTTAATGAAAATCCATCATACTTGAAAAAACAAATAAGGAGCAGAGAGGTGGTACCCTAAGATTCCCCAGAAACAAAAACAAGACAGTACTCTGTATCAATACATAGACAGCTAACCACTAACAGGATTCACATGGCGTCTCTAGGATCACAACCACCATGACCAACACTTTCAATGAGGCAAAAGTTTATCCCCCAGCTGTAGGTGTAGCACTGCCCACCACATAAATGTTGTCAGCTACGCAGACTCCTGATCCCTCACCCTCCAATATGAATTATTCAGCTTTGAACAGTTTAACTGCATTGTTATGGTATTCATCACCCCAATTCTCTCTTTTAAGAGAAGGAACCTGGCATTTCACGTGAGTACCAAAATCGCCAGATTTGGTTTTCTAAATAATAGTAAGTGCCTTTATCAATACTTCAGTTCCAGGTTACGAAAAACACTATCAAAAAACAGTAATTACTTTTTTGTGTAGGTGGCTGCAGAATTGTCGACCGATGCATGAAACCAAGTTCTGAAGTACAGGGCAAAATAAGTAGTTAATTATCTTGAAATGCATTTATAGCAAGTTTGAGGGAAGTGACATCTCAAATCGGCTAAGTGTCTCAGTTGCTCACCTTTCATATTTCTGTTGTCCTGGATCCTCCAAGAAAAGTCTTCCTTAATTTTTAGTTGATAGCTATGAAATGCCTGGCATCAAAAGGATGCGATCACATTTTGTCTAGCATTAGTTTTCTCTGTGACAAGCTACTCCATTTAAATAGACTTTACTCTGCACAACCCTGGCAGACAGCATTCATTACTAGAGCCAAGCAAGTTATGAATAATGTGATTTATTCTGTAATTTTTGGCTCTCTGTTCAAGATACCAAAGCAGATAATACACCTCTATTAATCCTCTTTGGAAATCTTCAGACAAATTCACTCATGTGTTTAAAGCTCACTCACCTCTCCAAAGAAGTTAGCAGCACATAAGCTCTGTAGGGGTCTTAGTACAGAGGTGAAATCTGTTCACTACCTACATATTTCCTTCTCTGTAAACTCATTTCATTATCTGCAAGAGCTTCCAAAAAGTACACCAGATAACTCATTTCCAGGGTGGTCCATCAGAATCTTTAACCAAGTTTCAGATGAAAAACTAAAACAAAGTTTTTATAGAATATAATTCCAGCAGTAATTTTTTTTACAGGAACTTTCATCAGCAATTGAGTGGGGAATATAAAAAAACAGTAAGTTTCAAATGTGAGTTCTTGTCCAAGTATTGCCTCTATGAAGTACTGTAAACAAAAATGGTACAAAAGTGTCTTTTTGATTGGAGTGTATAAACTGAAACTAATCACACATGGACTAAACTCTCAACCATGGCAGAGGGTGTGACTGAAGCAGAACGGCAGTCAACCAAGAAGTGAACACCTACAAACCAAGAAACCAGA